>RJWJ010001304.1:0-138870 GCA_004363605.1 Indri indri
TTTTTTTTTTTTTCACATCGAAGCTTTCTTGGGTGAGAACCGTACTTGACTAATTCTACTTTATGCCCCATCCCCCGCAACAAAAATTTCCAAAGAAAACAGTGGAAATCTTACCATGGCCAGTGTCTGGATGAAGCTGTCCTGAGAATTATGGAATAAGCAGTTCCCTCTGTGGGGGGGAAAGAAAGTGATTATGTTGTATGCAAGGCTTTTAAATTGAGGGAGAATTAACTCAGCTTATAATAAATCACTGTTGACACCTTCTCTAAAGACTTCATGCTCTCCCAAGCCAGGGGGAATTTTCAGCCAGCCAAGAAGGAAACTCCGCAAATGTGGGCTATTATTTGCATTTGCAACCTTCATGGGGAGGTTCTGAAGGATTTTCTCCATACAGTCTGAACACCTCCCGCAGAGGAAAGCTACCTTATTAAAATAAGCAAAGACTGATTAATAACGTATTATCATATTTTACAATAGGGACTTTGGAAAGCGTGTAATGGCAGGAGGCCCTGTCTTCTCCTCTCTTGTTTTTAGCTTGTATATTGGTCTTTTACTAGAGAAATCAAACCAAGAAAAAAGATGGAGAGGAGCAGTCCTTCCTTCCTGGATTCGAAGAAGAAAGATATTTTTTTCTTTGTACTTTTTTAAGTAAGAATTACTGGTCTACCAACTTCGATGGCATTTTATAGTCTTTGTAGCTTACTACTTGCTGCCTTATGTTTTATCTCGCTTGCTCCCCATGAAGTTTCTGAGGAAATGAAGGCAATTTCTGCAAAACCCACTTTCAGGTAAAGGGACTTTCAGTCTGAGATGTGAGGTGACTCGAGGACATCTGGGTAAGAGAAGGCTACATCAGGACTTCACTCGAGCAGCAGTCAAGAGCCCATTCCCTCTCATGCAAAAATACCTCTAATCAGACTCTAATGTGTTTCAGTGAAATACAGTAGTGTGTGCTGGGTAGCTTTACTGGTCCCTCCAGATTTGCTCTCCATCTGTGCCACCCTCCCTCTGTTCTGTGCCCTGAGAAGCTGACACACAGGGATGACAATAGTGGTCCCATCCACCTCCGGCTTCCAGTTGAATTCAACCAGTGGGAGGCCATGGCAAGAGATTCAAAGGAAGATAGAGAGTAGGGTTGAAATATTTTATCCTACCATAAATATTGCTGGTGACTCTCAGATGGTCACTGCTCTTATCCAGAGGATCTCTCCATAGAACAATGACTCCTGTCTATTGTCCCAACTAGCTCCATGGAACTGCACTTTCCCGGGGTGGTTTTCTAAACTCTGCCCACATGTGTGTAGTTAGTTCTGCTATAAAACATCTCAGATCATCCAAATCAGATGAGATTTATCGAGGGTCCTGGCAAGAAAGAGCAGGTACAATGAGACTGGATTTCCATCTATAGATCCCCAAAACTGTGAGCCTAAGACTCTACATATATCTGAGGTGTTGATAGGATCAGTCTTCCGAGATGGGCTCTAGTTGTTCAAGGTACAACTGCTGTGTTGGTTTTATGGCCCAAATGATTGAAAAAACAAGCAAACAAAGTGACCTTGTTCAATACAGTTTGTTTTTTGGAAATGGCTAGGGAGGAACTGATTCAGAATTAGGCGTAAGTTAAATGTATATGAAAAAGATTTAAATGGTGATTTTAAATTAGTAAAATTTTCTTCAATGAATAGGTTACTTCAGAGAGTAATAAGAAATAATCACTATGATTAGAGGTCAGCCTGTATTAATTGGGTAAATTTCCCTGTTTTCACTTAATAAGATATTAACTTGAACTAATAATTATCATGCCAAGACTTTCCTATTTTTATTTTAAGGCCATTTTGGATTAAATAAGTTATGAGATTATATATGACATATATAGAAATTCCACTGTTATTAATAACTATTTAATGGCTTCTGTAAAATTTACAAATGCAAAAAAGTATATTATTCCAATTTTGATTTTATGCTTCCAATAAACAAATAAGCAAACAAATAAATTAATAGTTTTTTTAAAAGAAAGTCTGACATTAAATCGTATATATTTCCAGTTAGAGCAGTTAAATGTAGGATTTTGTTGCTCATCGAGTACTAATTATTATTTTCTTTTGCAACGCAGTGTGGCATTTTGGTGAACTATTTTGGCATCAGTGCATTCCTAAATATAGGCAATGGACTCCTATTAATATAGTAGGGTATTCTTAGCTTGCACTTTAGCTTTTTAAAACCACACTGCTTAAAGTGCCCCCTTACAGAAAAAAATAACTATATTCAAGTATAACCCCATCTGTCTGTATCTATCCAAGTCCTTTGGCATATGAAATGAGTACTCAACTAATAAAGAGATGAATATATATTTAATTTTGTAACATTCCCAACAATAAATAAGTTTTATAAAACAGAAAGATTATCTATTAGAATTATTTTCTTACTTTTTTTGAAAAGGCTGAGAACCACCAAGAACAGCACAAAGATGACATGAATATTTAAAGATGGATTGCCCAAGACTAAAAAACACGCTATGTACACCAAGCTCAAAACAGTCATATGATAGAGTATGATACAATTATGAAGTCAAACTGTGGGCTCCCAAATACGATTTGCTTGGTTGACGTTTCCATGTGACACTTTCCATGCATACATATGTATGTTACTTGCCTTTTTCTCTGCAAAGCACTCTGCTCAAACATTCACGGCAGAGAGTCAGACAAGTTCTCCCACAAACAAACTCCACAGTGTTAATCAATCAACTATTTGCACTTTGAAAATTTACTTCCTCCTGAAAACGACTTGTGACATGAACCATTTTTCCTCTTCTTCAGGTTAGGGAATTGCAACAAGGGGACTCAACACTCATAGTTATATGTTGATATTTTGAGACAAGTGAAATTAAAAATAGTGATTCTTGCTTGTGAGTATTCAATTCTGGCACAAATAGATTACACAAGTAATACAAGAACTGTTAGTCACCAATTGTTACTACTTTGCTTTTGGTTTTCCAGCTTTTTATAATAAAATTCACAATTGAGTCCTAAGTACTTCGCAGAACTGGAGGCTAATTCTCGGGTCATCTCAATGATCTTAAGCAAATCCAAGAGCTATGGTGCAAAGGTGGCTCTGTGCACAAAGAAGTTCATATACTTCATTCAAAGTAGAACCTCAAGTCCCTCCCTCAAAAGTTCTTTATTTTCACTTTACACCAGCTTTTCCCAAAGCGTGTGATAATAGGTGTTCATCAAGCCAGGATTCCTTTGGGGGAAAATACGCACACAAAATGAAAGACTCAACAAAATGTTAACAGATCTGTTTACCACCTAATTTCTCTTCTCAGTAGCTTCGATATGTTGCTCCACACTGTAACTTTCCAGGAGGATACAGTAAGTTGCTATTTCAGAACTCATTTGAACATTTTTCCCCATTCAGAGCCTCCTACCTCTTTAGTAAACAGAGCTTTAGGCAGTTACAACGAGCTGATCATCCGATCTCAAGAAGTTTAGAAGGAAATAAGACAGATATCGGTGGGGAAGATCATTAGAGTTAGACATAATTATACCACCAGACAATAATAGCTGATATCTTGATGACCCTACAATGAGAGAACTAAAATAAACAGCAGTAATTCATAATGTGTGATGGTCTGGGGTCATTTTGTGTAGTAAACAATTCTATGACATTCAGTTTAAATGATTAGCTGGGTTCATAACAACACAAAATAATTTCTGTTCTTAAAGAATGACCCTTGCTCATCCATGAAAATGTAAGTAATAAAATATTTAAAATGGAAAGTTGGGTGAGACTTATAAAATCACATAGTTTATCTTCTTCCTTTTACAGAACAGGAAACTGAAATTCTGAGACACCACTGATTAGCATACATTCAGCTAGTTTTGTTTTTTTTTTAAAAAAAAAAAAAAGAGAAACTAATTTGTCACCTAAAACTAATGTCAACCCATACCAAATATATTAAATATGAGTAAGTGACATGGAAAAATGACAAATTAATTTGGTCACTCTTTTCAATGGGATAAAAGTTAAAATCTAGAGCTAAGCATATTCATTATTTACTATAAATCAAAATGTCATTGTTGGATAATATTTTCAATCTTTCAACAATAAAGAAGTTGTAGAGGGTACTTTGATGGGCTTCCCAGAGCTTGTTTCAAAGAAGAAGTAGTTGCCCCGGAAGCTGGAATGATGGTGGCAGAAAACCCTGACTCTGAGCAACACTGTGTAACCATATCGGAGTCTGCAACAAAAGGAAAAATTGTGCACCCCTGTATACATTTATCCAAATATACTCCCATATTTTAAAGTAAGTGAAAAAATAAATACAATGGACACAAATTGTCTGACTATAAATAGAGCCTTGAACTGCTCAATTTGTCCACCATTGTCAACTGTCATAACCTGTTCAGTGGGGCCTCAACACCTTGTGATTTGGAAATGACTGTTCCCATCACAGGGCCAACAAACACACAACAGCCTGTCTTTATTAAAAACATCAGTGTTTTTTCATCATGGATTTTTTGCATTAATTTTTATTCTTTAAAAATATTGCATCAAAATATTAGTTATCTTGATTACTGAGTTGCTTGGTGCCCCCTTAAACTTTGCACTAAGGAGATGGCCTCACATGCCTCACCTTAGCCCTACCCCTAACAGCCTGCCCCTCAGAAATTACCTCAGCCATGAAGACCCGCCTAACCCAGACCATGCCCCTTCTAAGTGTAGCAGGACGTTTCCCTTTGCCCACACCCGCTTCATTCCCCTGCTTGTCGTAGGTGTTGATATCTAAGGCATGTCTCAAAAAACATGTTGCACACTAAACTCCATCCCTGAGGATGCTTCCCAGGGAGCTCTACCTGTGACAAATATGCAGTTACATTAGCTAATATGTATTGAGCATCTACCACGTTCAATGCATGTGTCTATATATTTTTATTTTACTCTCACATAAACCAGCAAGGTAGGCACTATTAGTATTAAAATCAGTTATACATAGAATGATATGCTTTCAATGGGTAAAATAATAAGCATAAGCCCACATGAAACCAGCATACTGTGTTGTGACATAAGGTAAATCAATTTTCCTCCTCCTCTCACTGGCCTAAATATGGCAGAGATGCATGACTGCAAGATGAAGTCACAAATGCATGATCCACATCACGTGTCTTAAGAAGAGAAAGAAAGATTTAATGCATTTTAGGGTTTAAATTTAAAATGTTCTGAAATCCAAAGAAAATTCATTGAAAGAGATACCCTTAAGCTATTTAGAAAGCTTATTATTTTCATTTCATCCCCTTGTGATACTGTACATGAAGGAGGTTTTAATTTCACTTAGTAAATGCTAAGAATAGTGGTTCAAAATTTTATGGTCTCATAATCTCAACATTTCTACTTATTCTGAAATAGAAAACCATTGAAGACTATAATAATATATAGGTACCCATTATTACCACTGTGTATAAAAATGTTAATACATCTGCTTGTCAAATAGAGAAAACATATTTTCACTCTAATTAACAGACTTACTTTGTGGGATCCCTCATGGGGCCCTCCAGATTCATGTGAGTTCTTGAGAAATCTAAGTCACCAATTAGAAATTGCTTCAGTAAGTAGAGTTCTCTTTTTAAAATAGTTTTCGATCTGGATCATTTGCTAAATCATGTTCCTGAATTCACTGTGGCACATCTTTTTATTCGGCAGTTGTGGCCCCCGTATTTCTGAGCATACAGGATTTTATATTCAAGTCTCTTAGTGTTCTGGTTCATATGAAATGGTGCTATTTATTTATCACAGGATCTCACATTTGTTTTATCCATCACAAGCTAACGTTAGTATGAATTGGGCCCCAGAGAGGTAATATCATCTTTAAAAAGCTGCCCCAAAGACAGAAAGCTGAGAATCAAAGCACTAAAAGAACCGAGGTACATAGCCTGACTTTCCAAGTGCATATTTCTTCCCTGTAACTATGTGAACATAGTAGATCCACAATCCACTATTTTTTTTGGTCAAAAAATAGCTATTAAACTGCATAGTGATGACTGGATAGAGTTGTCTGCTTGGTGACTGAGCCAGAAGCAGGGGTAAGAAAAGAAGCTACTGCTCTATCTTTACCCACTTTTAATTTCACGTCTCTCAACATTTTTCAAAACAACAATGATATGTGGAAGACCATGTCATTTGGTTGATTTTTGACATGCTAATATCCCCTAAATAGACTACTCCTCAGCAAAACAATCTAAGGTCGTGAAATTGCTGGAGAAATCATTTAAGAAAATTATGAGCCAGATTCTATGGGAGCTGAAGGTAGCTAGCAATTAAATCCAATCTATTTAATATTACAAAATCTCAGGTACAACTTAATTTTGTGAACTAAGGTACTTGGCAACTTGCAACCACCTGGTTTTCCTAGGAGGCTAGCACAGTGTCAAACCAATTAAAACATGCATTTATTGAGCATTTTTATGTGTCTGGCATGGTACTAAACACAACAGTTTTAAAGGTCATTCATTGGCCCTGCCCTTGGGCATTCAACAGTAATTGAAAGGTTTCATGCAAAATATAGACATTAAATTGTTACTATGGCAAACAATTTTATAAAGCAGTAGATAAAATATTTATTAAAGTATTGAGGCTATATATATGAGTCACATTTCAGATTATGGCAGTTTAGTTTATTATGGGAGGCCACACTGGAGTGTGTTCAGTAGAAATATATTTTGTGGAGATGCTCAAGGAAAGAAGCTCACCTTTCCTCTTAAAACTCCAAGATACTTCAGCTGGGCCTTAAGGCAAAACCTTAAGGTCAAACCCTTGCCAATCGGTGCAAAACAATATTCAGTGGCAAAGCACCAAATATTGTAAGAGTTTATCCATATAACCTGGAAGGCAACTTTGGATAATCTTAAGTAGTTTGGTAATTTTATGAAAGTGGAGAGGACTGTGGAAACCAACCATCATCACCATAATAACAATATTATAAAAATGATTTATTTAGTGCCTTCCTCCAACAACTTGCATCTGCTTTGTTTTCAGACCATTTTGACCATTGCTCATGTCTTAAAGTGACTCATCCCAGAGATATTTCAGGAGTTTAACAAGTGGCTGAGTTAAAGTCACATCAGAGGCTGTCTCTATGAAGCTAATGGTTCTATGACATACTCACCACTGAGTTCCCAGATTGTCCATACCAAAATAGAACTTTTGATGTGTTGCCCCTGCCCAAACATGCTTTATATGCCAGGGGGTGTTGAAATGATGTCCCGCTGGCACAGGCTTTGTTTACCACATTGACTTCATGAGTTGGGGCACATTCTATTTGTGTTGTGCAAGCCAAGATCATCATTGCATAAAACAGGAGCCTGCAAATTGCTGTTTCTTAGGTGACCTGATAGTCTCTGTTCACAGCAAAGGCTGAATGAGAATTACCCCTGGTTTCTTTGGGACGTGGCAAAGCAAACTTACTCAGAGTTCCTTAGTTGAATCCAAAAAAGAAGTCATCTACTAAGATGAGTCACTATTGAGCAAAAACCTTGTCTGCAACTCTCTTTAGAGGTCTTGTGCTCTTCTAAAATTGCACATTTGGATTGATACATTAACATGGCTATATTGTGGTTACCTAGAGACAACTTGGAAACTACTGAGTTGGATGATGGTGTTCTTTGTCACTAGTTACATCATTTCAGATATCCTGCTTCATTCACAGTTTTTCAAGCAATAATATAGTTGTCCTTTTTGACCTGTGAAAAAAGAGGCATGTTTATATATTGCCTTCCTCATCCCTAATAGAAGATATTTTAACTGGAGCATATTTTTTTCATTTGACAAATATTCTGTCATAAAGTTTAATGTATTTGCAAAATCATTTGAGTATTATCACTTTGAAGAGACTTAAAGAGACAGAAGTGACAGAAAATGAAAAAACAACGAAAATTTCAAGATAAGCTTTGGTAATTATTTTTGTTTTTCTTTATTTATTCACTCAGAGCAAAATGTATAAGTGCTTATTACTTTGGTTAAATGTGTGCACCCAAACTTATACCTGCAGTCACCCAAAATATTATGATGGACATCTTAAGTGTTTTGACAAGATCAGTCAAAAATGTGATAGGTCACCATGGCATATCCACTCACCAAAAAAGCTGAGATATGAAGAAATTTTATCTTTCATAGATACAGATGCACAAAAAAAATCCATTTATTGAGGAAGTTTCAATGTTTTTGCACATGCAATGCTTACACACAAAATCAGCGTTATGATGATGCACTTTTTGGAGTCAAATTTGCAAAAAATGAATAAAATGAATTAGAACTCCCTAAAAGTCTTTACAAAATGTATACTTCCAGTATTGGAAATGGTACAAAGATGAAATACATAGTATAGCGAATTGTAAAAATTAATATTGACAATTTAAAACAGTGGGAAAAAGCTTTAAAAGGTGGGAGAGGGGAGAGGAAAAACAAAACCCCAAAACTCAAAACAAAAAGCTAAAAGAAAATTTAACATGTGAAAAAGTGTATGACAGGGATAGATTAGGAGCAATTGCATGAAGGTAGTCCTTAAGAGCTGGCCAACTTTCATTAATTACATTTTGAAGTCTTGCATTACAATGAATAGCTGCTGGTTTTTTTGTTTTGTTTTGTTTTGTTTTGTTTTGTTTTGTTTTGTTGAATAGAAGTGACAGTGGGCATCCTTGTCTTATTCCAGTTTTTAGGGGAATGCTTTCAACTTTTCCCCATTTGGTGTGATGTGGCTGTGGGTTTGTGGGTTTGTGGAACTCCTGAAAAGACCAATAATGAACAATGAGATTGAAGCAGTAATAAAATGTCTTCCAATAAAAAAAGCCCCAGACCAGATGGATTCACAGTTGAATTCCACCTGACCTACAAGAAGAACTGGTACCCATACTGCAGAAATTATTCCATAATATTGAAAAAAGGGAATCCTCCCCAACTCATTCCATGAAGCCAATATCTCCTTGATACCAAAACTAGGAAAGGACACAACAAAAAAAGAAAACCACAGACCAATATCCCTTTTGAGTATAGATGCAAAAATCCCCAGTAAAATACTAGAAAACCAAATTCAATAGCATATCACATAACAATAATAATAATAATATTCTACCATGATCAAGTGGGCTTTATCCCAGGGATGGAAGGATGGTCCAACATATGTAAATCAATAAATATGATTCACCAGATGAACAGAAGCAAAAACATAGACCATATGATCATCTCAATAGATACAAAAAAAGTATTCAACAAAATCCAGCACCCTTTCATGATAAAAACCCTCAATAAGCAAGGCATAGAAGGAACATATCTCAAAATTATAAAAGTTATATGTATCAAACCCACAGCCAATATCATACTGAATGGGAAAAAGTAGAAAGTATTCTCATGAAGATTTAGAATAAGACAAGGGTGCCCACTGTTACCACTTCTATTCAACATAGTACTGGAAGTCTTAGTCAGAGCAATCAGGCAAGAGAAAAAAATAAAGGGTATCCAAATTGGTAAAGAGGAGGTGAAACTATCGCTTTTTGCTAATGTTATGATCTTGTATCTAGAAAACCCCAAAGACTCCACCAAGAGACTACTGTAATTGATAAATAAATTCAGCAAAGTCTCTGGATATAAAATTAATGTATACAAATCAGTAGCATTTCTGTATACCAATAACAGTCAAGCTGAGAGTCAAATCAAAGTCTCAATACCATTCACAATAGCTACAAAGAAAATAAAAGACCTGGGAATATATTTAACCAAGGAGGTGAAAGATCTCTACAAGGAAAACTATGGAAGAGTTAGGAAAGAAATTGTATATGGCACAAACATGGAGAAACATATCATGCTCATGGATTGGTAGAATCAACATTGTTAAAATGTCCATACTACCCAAAGTGATTTACAGATTCAGTGCAATCCCCATCAAAGTACCAATGGCAT
Source organism: Indri indri (assembly GCA_004363605.1). Classification (NCBI taxonomy): domain Eukaryota; kingdom Metazoa; phylum Chordata; class Mammalia; order Primates; family Indriidae; genus Indri; species Indri indri. The sequence goes on from RJWJ010001304.1 coordinate 9,949, forward strand.
ATTTCACAAATCTAGAAAAAAATAATTCTACGCTTCACTTGGAACCATAAAAAAGCCCAAATAGCAAGAGAGCAATCCTGAACAAAAAGAACAAAGCTGGAAGCATCACATTACCAGACTTCAAACTATACTGCAAGGCTATCGTAAGCAAAACAGCATGGTATTGGCACAAAAATAGAAACATAGACCAATGGAACAGAATAGAGAACCCAAATATAAAACCATCTACCTACAGCCAACTGATCTTTGACAAAGCAGACAATAGCACACACTGGGGAACAAAAGCCCTATTCAATAAATGATGCTGGGAAAATTGGAGAGCCACATGCAGAAGAATGAAATTGGGCCTATATCTCTCACCACTCACAAAAATTAATTGATGGTGCATAAAATACTTAAGTGTAAGGCAAGAAACCATAAGAATTCTAGAAAAAAAAATGTAAGAAAACTCTTATAGACAATGGAATAAACAAAGAATTTATGACTAAGATCCCAATGGCAATTATAGCAGCAACAAAAATAAATAAATGGGACTTGATTAAATTAAAAGTTTCTGCACAGCTAAAGAAATAATCAACAGAGAAATGGGAGAAAATATTTGCAGTCTATACATCTGATAAAGGGCTAATTTCCAGAATCTATAAATAACTCAAACAAATCAGCGAGAAAAAAGCTAAAAACCCCATTATAAAGTGGGCAAAAGACATGAAAAAAAAATAGACAAATGGACAAAAACACATGAAAAAATGCTCAACATCACTAATCATCAGGGAAATGAAAATTAAACCTCAATGAGATATCACCTTATTCCTGTAAGCAAATACTATATATTTTTTAAAAAACTATCATTCATATATAAATATATTGTATCTCCAATGGAATTATCCTGAAATGCATAACTTATACCTCACTTTTTATATGTCTATCCATCTATCATAGTGCTCAAAATGTAGTAAACATTCCACACATTTGTTACTACTGATGGACATATTCTGTCTTTTGAAAACTGGCTGTCCTAAATAGATAAATAATTATCTGGAAGGCCACTTAAAGAAAGTGTGAGGTAGAGTGTAATACCCCAGGTTACATGGTTTTGGCAGATTCAAAACAGGAAATTATTTTGGTTTAAAATAAAAGAAATGGAGTAAGTATAGATTTAGATTGAGATACCCCCTTTGAACAGAGAACTGATGCTGCTTCTATTGTTCCATCCTGAATATTATGGATTCATAAAATGACCTTCTGGATAAAGTTTAAGTTGGCATTTATGCAATGCCAAATATGTGGTAAAAAGGAGGAAAATACAATGAAACATTTTGATAACTTATAACACAGCATGTTCTGATATTTGGCAACATCCCAATTATGGACTGAAGCTTTTACTTTTCATCTAGCTATTTTGGTACTGTGTAGATGCAGTCCAATAATTGGAACAGTAGGAAAATTGCCACAGTAATGCTGAATTTTACTGGCTTAGCAATGAGGGGAAACTCACATACTGCTTGCCAGAAAAATAACTGGCTTTAGTTGGTGCTATTAGTCTCACGCTTTTTAGGAGCACTTAATTTAAAACAAAATTGTGGGCTTAACTCCCACCCTAATGTTTTGAGACTGCTGTAATAAGCAAATGTTCAAAGTGTTCTTTATCCAACCAAGTGGGTAAGTTTCTTGTTCAAGCTCCATCTATAACAAAAAGATTTTCATTTGGTGAGTGGTGATTCCTGATTTAGCACAAGCAAACACATCAAGATGCATTCAGGCTCACAGCACAGAAATCTCTGAGCAGTAAGGTTTAACCTGACAAAATAATCACTGTGGAAAAACAACTTACAAATCACACTAGCCACCAGAATTGAAGCTTGGTTTCCTAATGGGCTTGTAATGGAAGCTCTGAAACAATATGAGGGATTGTTAATAGAGGTTTAGAGTTATTATTTTATGCCTCTACTTTTAACATCAGTTCAGGCCTGTTGCTATAGAGCATGTACTGCATCAACATTTGAAGGGTGTTGGATTAATCCCTTCCCTACTCAGAGTATCTTAAAAGACTGTATTATATTTCAGTGAGTATAAACCTTCAGTAATAAAGTTCTGACTACAGGTCTTAATCTATGTTTCATCTCCATCAGGGTCATGGTTTACTTGGAGATGAGTTTGTGAGAAAACACAAGAGAAAATGCCTCCTAAAAAAAATGAGTACAAGTTTTTTTGTTGTTGTTGTTTTACAAACTGTACCGTAGTTTCCCTCCTCCTCCGTGTGAAACCTGAGCTTTTCAGAGGAATGGCACTAGACAATGTATAATATTCCTCCCTCTACTGTTGGTAATTCCTTGTTAATGACAGTATCTGTAATACTAAAATGCCGCACTGAACGCCGTATCCATTTATGATACCTGTTGCCTCTTGAGATACCATTAGATTCTCATCTTCTTAGAGTTAATGATAAAGTAAATGAATACACATAAAATAATACTCACTGCCATTTATTGAAAGCCTGTTATTTTTCAAGCATGCTGTTATGTTCCCTGCAAGTATTATTTTTAAGCCTAAGACAATGTGTCAACATAGGTATTATATTTTCCATTTTATAAATGAAGAAAGTGAGTGTGTGCATATCAATTGCATAGCAGTTAAATTAAAGGGCTCACATAGGGACTTTTATGGTGTTGGATAGTCTTCCTTGTGAACCTTGTGGCTCTTGTTTTATCATCCACTATAATTTGGTTTTAAAAAATGTATAGTCAAGGTTAATACAATTGAAAGAAAGCTATTGACTGAGACATTTGGAATGTCTCAGTGGGCATTAGTAAAATCTTCTGCATTTCCCAGCCTCCAGATAGACAGTGCATGATTATGAGATGGGAATGAGTCAGATCTCTTTCCTGACCTGATAGGCTCTTCATTTTTACAAGGTCAACCTAATAAATAACATTCCTAGAAGCTGAAACAAAGTTGCATGTAATGAATGATAGCAATAAATATGTTTCTGACAGTTACTATATCATTTAGACTAAAAATAATTTAAGAAACTAAAAGAAGATATATCCTAAGTCCGAAAAACAAACAAGGAAACAAAACTAATGATTTCCCCCAGAAAGAGTAGAAAACTAGTATCAGAGTTTGAAGACAGATTCTTTTCTCTGGACTATGGCTTTGGGAAAATCTCTCTCTTGATGAGTGATTTCTATCTTCTGTCTTCTATTTTAATGAAGCAATAAAAGAATATTGAATACATATTTGATATAAATATTCTGAATATTGTTTGTAAATTTGTTAGAAAAATTTGAAACTTTTGAAAATTTGAGATTGAATATCACCATACATGGCAGTATTAAGAGAATGGTTAATCACATAGATGCTCTGTCCACACTGGCTGGCTCATTTTCTAGCTCTACCAATTATAAACCATGTGAATAACTTTGGATAGCCTTCTTCACCTTTCTTTGTCTTTGAATTCTCATCTGTAAAATGGGGATAAACAATAATAAGTACCTCACAGGATTGTTGCAAAAATTAAGTGATCTAATAGGTAAAATGCTTAGAATAGAACTGGTACATAGTCAGTAAGGGTTATGATGTAAAGGACTTACACACACTTATTTTGTAAATTATGTATTCAAAATGAAAAGTATTAATAGAGAATATTTAATATTACCTTTGCATTTTAAAAATTTCAATTCATCAAATTGGTGTTAATTGACCAACACTCACGTGCACATACAGTAACATTCATTGGGTATTGAGCAGGTGACGGGGGGACGAGGGGATGGGTGTGGTGCACACCATCGGGGATGGACACGCTTGTAGCTCTGACTTGGGCAGGGCAGAGGCAATATATGTAACCTAAACATTTTTACCCCCATAATATTCTGAAATAAAAAAATTTTTTTTTAAATTTCAATTCTAAGCCAATGAGGTAGATAGTAAGTCTCGGTAAGAGAACAATGGAAAAGAAGGGAAGGAGTGAGGAGGGGGAACTCGAGTAGCCTAAAAAAGTTATATGAATGCCATAATAAATGTCATGAAGCAAGAACAGTGTCTGTGACAGAGAGCATCCTTTGCTTTTTTGTTGTTGAATTAAAGCCTGCTACATTCAGGCAATCCAAGCTATACCACACCAGACCTCTACTTTCTAACGTTTCATCTATGTTAGAAAAAAATCAGCTGCAAAATGTATAGACAATTTACAAGTCTCAAAGATCGTATTTGTCCTGGGGTTTCCCAGCATAGATGTCCTAATGGAGAACCCCGTTGGTGGAACATCATCAATCAGGGAGCCATGGCCAAGGAGGTGGGCGGCCGCTGATAGTTTTGGCCCATTGGAAATGGCTTTGGATGACTGCCAGGTTGTGTGTAAAATTTTGAAATGTTTCAAACAATACAGTCTTTACAATGTTATAAAATACTAGGGTGGTTAGAGCGGGCTGCAGACTGGCTCTTGGCCAATAAAACCTCAGGATTCCAGTCAGCTGTAACCTGGAGTTTAATGTTGTCTGGGGTGTTCAAGGTCACCTCTCCCCAATGTCCTGTAGGTCAACCCAGTCTTCATAAAGCTGAGCCACTGCTTTCCAATCAGCCCTGTTCAAAAATCCTTTAGTCAATTAGCTTTCCCCTCATCGAAAAAAGTTGTTTTGAAAGTTAACCATGAAAGTTTTACTCAGGAAAATTGAGTTAAAAATTGAACTCGATTTTTTTCTCCCTATTTAAACGGAACATATTTGCTGTTGACATGTTGCTAAACTTAAAAAAAATGACAAAAGAATCACCCCTAATTCCATCACCCAAAGGCAATCAGCTAAACTAATGATATATTTCATGCTAACCCTTCTTTCAGTGTGTATGTTATATGGTTATGATCATACTGAATATATAAGATATAATCATCTCCCAAACTTTATATCAAAATTCTAGTTTGTATTAATATGAATTCTTTCTTAAGCATACTGTTAATGAAAGAATAATAATTTATTGTGGATGTACCTTATATTCGACCATTCTCATATTATCGAATGCTTATCATGTTTTCTTTCTCAGAGAGTGTGCCATGTTAAATAGCATTACTCTGATTGGCTATATAAAGCTTTTCTGTATTTTCTATTATTTCCTTAGGATAAATTCCCAGAAGTAAAATTAAAGGGTCAAGGAAGATGGACATTTTTAGAGTCTTGACAAATGTTGCCAAATGGCTTTCCAAAAGGATTTTTTTTCCCCAATTGACAGCCTGTCAATACTGTATGAGAGGGTCCGTTTCATTCCCTACTCATCAGCCATAGGTAAAAGCAAGCATTCTTCTAAAGAAAGCAAATTTGCTAACATTAAAAAGTTAAACGTTGTCCTGTTCCAAAAATGTATGCATCAGTAGGCATAGGAAAGTGCTCAGCAGTGTTAGACAGAAAGGGTCATGGATCTACTTCATGGGTGATTTCTTTTCAGTTTGTTCTCCAAGTGAGAAGTAATTCTTCCAAACAAAAGGGAATTTAATTCCGAGGCATTGCCATAGTAAACCAAACATTAAAAGAAGAGAGTATATAAGATAAAATGCTCCAGATAGAGAAAAACTGACCTATAACTTTACGTAGTTTTCCATGTAATGAAGCAGCCAGCCAGCCAGTAAGAAAGTCTGCCTTGGGACACCGTTAATAAATGCAGGTACTTAAAGAACAGAATTTGAGAAAGTGGACAAGCAAAGATGAAGAACATCATGCAATTATAACAGAGGCCTTGCATAAAGAAGAGGTTGGTCCAGTAGTGACAGTAGTGGAGAAGGGAAAGGAAGAACATAAAGAAAAGGAAGTGGAAGAAGAATCCAGACCAGACCAGAAGAGAGATGATTTATTTGCTCTCACATACAGATTAAAAGCCTTTCCAGCTTCATAGCTAGAACTGATGTGAGAATCCCAGTAACGAAGTTTATTATTGATGTCTACCTAAATAAGTATACAGTAAAACCTACATACTTGCCATTCTAAAATATTCTTTGGTCAAGCCTCCCGTTGATGTCCAGTATATATCTTTCTATACTCATGTTAATGTGAATGCACCTTGCTAACACAGCTAAGACTTTGCTACTTAACAAATGTAAAACCAGTAAACACCTCCTCTTAAGAAATGTTGACTCATTTTTGCCCAAGTGTACTAGAAGTTATATGATAACCTATATGATAAGCCGTGATTGTCCATTTTTGTGTTTATTAGAGACTCTAGCTACTAAGAGGGAAATTCTTATTCTTACTCTTACTCTTGGCTTTTCTTCTGAAGGGCGTGTAGAATTTTTTGTAAAAACTTAACGTATCAACTTCTGAGTTGAAGTGTTTCTAAGAAATGTTCGTGGGAACCTCCATGTATTTTAATGTGTGTATTTAATTCGCTTTAATAAGTCTAAGGGTCTTCTCTGGTCATTCACATTAATACCTTTCTTCTTCATCTAGGCTGTGGATAACATCTATTTTTGGTTTTGTTTTATTTTTCTCTCTTTGAGGTTCTCATCATGCCTCCTCACTCATGAGGTTTTTTGCCTCTCTTGCTGATAAAAATTAAGTGCAACAGCTTCCACTCATGATTCTTTCATTTTAACCAAAATATAATCTACAAGGAAAATTAAGACTGTATCAGACATTCTGGTTTCCGTAAAACTAGACATTTACCAGATGTTGGGCACTTGAAATCTTCCATCTGTAACACGGTGTGTCTCAATTTCAGTTCTCACATCTGTTACTTAGCTGAGTACTTATTCTTTCTGCTCTTCACTCAGCTCATCTCTAAGACAGAGATAAAAATAATACCTACCTTTAGGGTATTAGAGAGAAGTAAATGAGTTAACAAGGTGGAGTGCCTGGAACAAAGCCTACAGAAAGATGCACACATTAAATGTGAAATATTATATTAATTCCTATAAATCAACTCTCCTGTCACTTTCTGACATTGATCACAATGCTCTTTCTCTGTTTTGAACGTCCTTCAAATGTTCTCCATTGTGCAAACATCTTCAGCTTGTGGGTTTCTGGAAAGCTTTGTATAACTTCTTACCCAGGAATATTTTTCCCTTTTTTTCTTCTCCAGTGGATCATTTCAGTCTGGACTATGTATATCAACATCTTCCAAACATAAAATCCCAACCCACTGAATTGACATAGGTGAGGCTATATGTAATTTCGTGAGTTAAAATCCAAAGTTTGCTTTACCTAAATGTACTCATATACATAAGAGGAATCTAGTGGAAAATCAGTAACTACTGTAATCAATACTGAATTCATTAAGTATCCCTTAATGAGTCTTCAAATCATTATTTTAGCTGAGCTTAAAATCATATTTTAAAGCACCTTTATGCATACGACGAAACACTAGGCAGTATAGGCTAACACAAATGACCGCTTTCATGCGGTGCCTCTTTTCCTACTATCCTTCTATATCATAGGTTATATATGTTGTTACTGAAAGAAGTAAAAGTGCTTCCTTTGATTCAAATCCATTACCATTCTCACTTTTTAATGACAGCCTACATTTTAAATCTCTTTCAAAACATTTCTGCCATAATTAAGCAAAACAGTAGATTGATGACTGATTGCAAAGCAGCTGTGTCAAAAATAAACAGAGCTTTGAATTCAACAAGCTTTCCTTTTTCCAAGCTTTGCTGTGTACATAAACGCACCCCGTGTCCCCATGTCCTCTCCATACTTCACACACGCAAAATTATTCCCAATTAGGTGTTTCTCTACTTAGCTTTTTTTTTTTTTCTTCTCATTAAAATCATCCCCAGAGCTTAACCATCTTTATTCACTGCACAGTCTAAAAGTTGTCTGTACTGCCAAGCCTCTACTCTTGGAGAATGTACATTACAGCAGGCTCACTCAGTACACTTTGGAAACTCTGGTGAACAGCTCAGCCCAATGCTAGTCTTGATGCCTGGCCAACAGGCTTAAACAACAGACATAAAAGCTAAATCTGTACTTCCATTCAGTTACGAGGTTGCCAAGTTAGTTTTCCTGATACTGTACCTACAGTATATCCATCTCCCAATGTCTCCGACTCACTTCATTAACTTTGTGACATCAGCCTCTGATGTTATGAACTCAATTTTGCTAATATAAATGATACAGTACTATATAGAAATTTAAGAGGTTGTAACATTAGAAGTCTCTTCAAGATTCCCATAACAGTTAAAGAATAAGGAATCAAAATTCCCAGAACCAATCCTCACTGGGAAATAATTCCTTATATACAATCTTAAAGCTATTCTCCCTCCCACCAGCCCTAGGCTTCTGATTCCCATTTATGTTGCAAATAGCTTTTAATGATAGAACAGGGAAATATATTGTGGTTTCACACTTTCAGGGATTTTATGGTCACTTATTCCTAACTAGGAGATAGAGACACATAGCAGAAAAGTTGTTTTTTTTTTTTTTTAACTTAAACTGGTTTAGTATATTTTGTTCTTTGTTATATGGATAGAGTCAAGAAATAACACTGTTCAAAGATCAGCTAATAGAAGAATGTTTTCTTAGTGGCAAGACTCTGTATCTGTGTTGCTTACACTATGTTGGATTTACAAGCTCAGTCACTACATTGTTTTCGTGGACTAATTTGAGAACTCCAACTTGACATTATGAGTTTACATTCTATACCATGCAGAACATGGAAACTGGGTGCACTGTTGTTCCCAAGAAGTAATAGATAATCTGCCCAGCATCAATTATAATTTGGAAAACACAATTCATCTTGAAAAACCAAATTCAATCCAGCAATCCCATTACTGGGCATCTACCCAAAAGAACAAATGATACTCTATAAGAAAGACACCTGCACCCGAATGTTTATAGCAAATTTGTGAAGATTTTCTTACATGATTAAAATCTCTTTCTTCACTTCTTCTCCTCCTTTTAGTAGCCACCCCTAATGCTATTTTATGCTGATTAATACATGCTGAATGAAAAAATGCAGGCAGTGTTGTGAAAAAGTTAAGATGCTAGACTTTCTAGGTACAACAGCTGGCTCTACAGTTATTTGATGTATGATTTTCAGCAAGTTATTTATCAGCTCATGGCCTTAAATAATTCTCCTTTGTAAATAAGGAAAAAAATCCACATAGAGCAGTAATGGAGATTTAGATGATAATTACAACAGTTTCTGGTGCCTAGAAAATAAGAAAAAAATATGTATATATACATGCACACACAGATACATTATGGTTCAGTCAGTAATGGACCAGATATATGACAGTGGTCCCATAAGATTATAATAGAGCTAAACAATCCTTATCCCCTAGTGATGTTGTAGCTGTCATAACATTGTAGTATAATTACTTTAATTAGTCTGTTTTTTGTGAATTTAATGTAACCTAAGTATCCAGTGTTTACAAAGTCTACAGTAGTGGATAGCATTGTCCTAGCCCTTCACATTCACTCACCACTCACTCACTGATTCTCTCAGAGCAACTTCCAGTCCTGCAAACTGCATTCATGGTAAGTGCCCTATACCCATGTACCATTTTTTTTATCTTTTATACTGTATTTTTACTGTAACTTTTCTATGTCTAGATATATAAATATTTACCATTGTGTTTCAATATCCTACAGTATTCACAACAGGTTTGTAGCCTAAGAGCAATAGGCTACACCATATAGCCTAGGTGTGTAGTATGCTATACTATTTAAGTTTGTGTAAGTACATTCTACAATGTCCATACAATGAGAAAATCACCTAAAATGCATTTCTTAAACTGTATTCCTGTTGTTACCTGATGCATGACACTCTCTCTCTAAATACATATGTACGTGTGTTTATGTATATACACACACGTGCACACACACACACACACACACACACATATATATATATAAAATTGTTAAGATGTCCACACTCATTGCAGCACTATTCATAATAACCACGCTGTGGACACAGCCTAAATGTTCGTCAACAGACAAATGGATTTTAAAAAAGGTAGTATATACATGCAATGGAATATTATGTTGCCTTAGAAAACAAGAAAATCCTGCAATATGCAATAATATGGATGAAATTTGTGGGCATTATACTAAGTAAAACAAGCCAGTCCCAGAAATATGAATACCACATGATTCCACTTGTATGAGGTATCAGAAACAGTCAAACTCATAGAAGCAAAAAATAGAATTATGGTTCTCAGGGACTGGGGACAAGAGAGAAATCGAGAGTTACTAATCAAGGGGTATAAAATTTCAGTTATGCAAGATAAATCAGTTCTAGAGATAGTCTGTATCAAAGGATACAAAATTTCAGTTACGTAGAAGGAATAAGCTCCAGAGGTCTACTGTACAGCCTGCTGACTATACTTCCTTACAATGTATTATACTGGAAAATCACTGAGAGCAGATTTTCAGAGTTCTCACCACACACAAAAAAAGATAAGCAAGTGAGACAATGCATATGTTAATTAGCTCAATTGAGCCATCCCACAAATATACATATTTCAAAACATCATGCAATTTTATTTGTTAATTTTTTTAAAAAGATTGGCTGTACAGCATTGTGCCTAAAGATGACAATACTGTATTGTACATTTATTATAAAAATTTGTAAGGAGGGCAGACTCCATGTTAAGTGTTCTTACTACAGTAAGATTAAGGAAGGAAGGAAGGAAAGAAGGAAAGAAATCTTTTCAATCGGATATTTACTGAATTGAAGCAATGAAGAAATAATTGCTCTTAAACATCTCTAATGTTTACATTGATCCAAATTTAAACTGATTTCTCTCATGCTTCACCTTCTAAATCCAAAGCCTATTTATCTTTTGGAATATGGATGTGATGTGATACAGCCTTTGTTGCCGCTCTAAGTATCAGTGTTTGGGGGAGAGTAGAGAAGTAGATAGCATTAATTACCATTAATCTTGGCCCAGGTCTTCAAATGACCCATGTGTGGTCTTAGGAAAGTCACAAACTCTCCATTTTTATGGATTCTTTTTTCTTTTTTTAATCTGCCTTTACTATCTCTCCAAATCTTTTACATACCAGTTCAAATGCCTCTTCTTCCATAAAGACACAGTGTTTCAGGTTTTCCATTGTGTTTGTAATTGAAACGTTTACAATTTTTCCTACATGATTCATTGTCTACATATTTGTGCCATTTGCAGCCTTTAGAGAGTAAGCCACTGCTATGGTCAGTATCTCCCTCCAAAAACATAGTGAAATTTTGTTACCAACGTAACAATATTCGGAGGTACTTAAGTCATGAGGGCTCCTCTGCTCTCATGAATGGATTAGCACCATTGTTTTGGAAATAGGTTAGTTATCACAGGAGTGGGCTCCTGATAAAAGAATAAGTTTGTACCCTATTTCTTCTTTTCTTCTCTCTCTCTCTTTTTCTCTCTTGTGCTTGCTTCTACCTTTTGCCCTTTCACCATGGGATGACCCTCACCAGATGCTGATACCATGAGTTCGAACTTCCCAGCCTGTAGAACCATGAGACAAATAAATTTCTGTTGTTTAGAAATTATCCCATCTGTGATATTCTGTTACAGCAGCATAAAATGGACTAAGACAGCAACTTCCTCTGTGTCCCCCACTGGAGCCTATCAAATAGCCCTTGGGAAAACGTTCTGTACACGTTTGTTGAGTTGAATTAAACAATAAATGTGAAAGTATAGCATACCATAACTATATTGAATGGTGGTTGAGATAGATCGTTGGGTTGGTATTTTAGAGGAGCAAGTGTTTCTCTTTCAATAAGGATTCCAAATTCCCCCATTTGGATGCAAACATTTGGCTATCATTATTGATTCCTATGTATTTTCTCATGCTATTTTTATTTTATTGTTAAAGAGTGTCAAAAGACTAAAATGACGCTTAACAAAAAAATGGTTAATTGTAAAATTTAACTCAAATCTTTAATAAGGAAAAAGGATATAAAATATCTTGGAAGTAAATTTGTACATCTTACTGCAACTATAATGCAATCACTTTTTCTACTTTTCCAAATAACTTCAAGCACAAAATGTAATAACCACAGACATTGGGCTTATCAGAAAAAAGGCTTGAATTAACCAGATAGATTTACTCGAACAAAAGCAGGACAGTAAAAAGATTAATGGGACACACCGTGGAAATGAATACAACATGATCTTTTCTCAAACATGTTTCCCTTTGTCCTCCAAAATCTGTGAATAGTATTTACTCTCAATGCAGCTAAATGAGAGGATTAAAAATAGGGGGAAAATATCAGTGGCAGGTATGCTGCTTCTGGAAGGCCTCTAATTCTATTTCCTGTTTGACATATTATTTTATTTCCATTTTCCCTAAACGTAATATAGTAACTTTCCACAATAAATCCTTCTCTAATTTGCCACTTTTTTGATTGGCATTTTCGGATTTTTCAAGGAGTCTATTGGTGGTTCCTTCACATGTTGCAAAAATAAATGAAAAAAAACTAAACCACATGCCATTGTTGGGCAGAATTTTCTGAATTTGTCTTGAAGCCAAGAGAATTTATTTGACTGTCTGGGGAGTATGGAGGCAAATCTCTTATTCTCAAACAGATATCAAAGTTACTTGAACAAATGGTTCGTGTTAGCTGGAGAAAGACACTGAATCGAAACCATGTGCCTCTGAACCTTGTGGTTTCGAGTTGAACCACAAGCAGCGAGAAGAGCTGTCAGTCTCTAGTCTTGATTTCAGCTATGCTTATGGGGAAGAGAAAAACTGTCAGTGTCACCTCTTGCGTTGTCTTAATAAAGAGATCCCTGAGCTCTTGCAGCACAAGCAGTAGTTGGGGGAAGAACAGGAGATGGAATCCCAGACAGCATCCACTGGACATAATGAAGATACAGGATTTTTTCTCTATGGGCATCCACACATGGTAAGCTAGCAACTTAAGGCCTTTCTGAGGAACAGAACCAAGCCAGGGAGGCTAAGGAACATAAAAATCTGGCGTCTTCTCAGAGCTATCATAAAGGTGAAGAAAAACATCCTAGAAGAATTAGTTTAGAGACCCAAAACGGTTAAGGTTACTAGACCAGAAAAACAAGAAAGACAAATTTCTAAGTGCTGCCATTTATCAAACCCCAAAAGCAATGAGGGAATGTTATAAAGAAATATTAAGTGCTATTTTATATCACAAAGGCAAGAGAATCGTTTAACTGCATATAAGCGTGACTTCCTCAGTGAACACAGGCATGCCTTCACCCAGCCATTTAGATTATAGAGTGAGATTCTTAAAAGTGAAATAAAGCTTGAATTTTGAGTTATCTAGCAGTGGTAAGGGATAGTAAAAACATTTTCCACTTCCTTTTCCATGCCTTCTGTTAAAGAGCCTCTTTGTCTCTGACAGATTTACATTACGCAGCTAGCGCTGCCATTAGTTTGCAGAAAGGGATAAAGAATAACAAAGAAATTGTGATTATGCATCAGAGTTAATATTAAACTTTCAAGTATTCTGCAAATGTGCAACTCTAGCCGGGGGGTGCTGACAGCGAGGGAGACTGTGCCTGCGTGGGGGCAGGGGGGGTGGGGAGATCTCGGCACTTTCTGCTTAATTTTGAGGTGAATCTAAAACTGCTCTAAAAATAGCCTTTTAAGTTGATAAATTTATTATGTAATACACAGGGAACCAAAATCAAGTACAATGTGAAAGGTACCCTAGGTGACTTAGGTTAAAATATATACATTATATATTTTGTATATATTATATACATAGCGATAGAGGAAAAGCAGTATGTGTGCATCTTAGACACACACACGTGTGCGTGTGTGTGTATATATATATTTTTCTCCACAATTTAAAATAATGCATCATACCCAAATCAAACAGCTTTTTGGGGGACTTGCAGGTTTTACAATACAGAAAGGATGAAGTGAAATGACTTGTTAACATTTTACCCATTTTTTAAAAGAAATGCATTAGCCCAAGGTAATATAGATCTCATGCTCCCTTAGCTGAAATGTCTGGGAGATGCTCACAAGTTTCTGTTCACCTCTGTCTTCTGTCTTCCCAGAAATGAGCTCACTGCCCCATAAGAACACTGAAAAGAATCTTTCATGGTAAAATATAGGAAAGAAATAGGATTGTGAAGTTCTTTTTAGTCCCACTGTTTTGAGCAGTGGTTCTCAAATTTGCCTGAAAATAGTCAATAGAAGGGTTTTTTTTTTCATATTTTAATATCCAGATCCCCGAACAGACAAAATTATAATCTTTTGGATGGGAGCCAGGTATCAGTGTAGATATTTCCTGGGAGAAAAAAGATCTTAAAATTACAGCTGTAAGTTATACTACTAATTTGAGTAGAATTATTATATATGAGATCTAAATCACATTAACTCTAAAGTTTGCTGGTAAACTTTGACAACTGACATAGCCATCAATTGGGTTGCTGTGCTATAGGTATACTCTGACCTACACAGATAGATTACCTTTCATTTGATGCATTGTAAAAAACAAAGGAATTTCCGGTAATTTTAATTATCCAAAGAGCAGAATGAGGAGCACTATCGTTCCAAAAACACATTCCAAAGCATAGATTTGTTTTATTTGTTCAAATGAAAGAAATTAACTAAAACAATATACACATCAGACTTCCAAAGGGTCAACCACAACCCATAAATTCAATAGACGCATATGTTCAAAACTAATTTTGAGCCCATGTGTCAGTCAGTATTTATTAACCACCTACTATGTGTCAGGCACATGTGGAATTTGTCAGTCTATATCCTAGTGCTACAGAATGTTCTTTGAATGGCTAACCCATTCTGAGACCTATGCTGGCAATCATATCTAATCATTTAAATTCTGCAAATATCTATGTTACAGTGTCAAGCACTGTGTAAGCGAAACATTCTCAAACACCATCTTATGCCATATTTATTTAATTGACCAAATTGCAAACATTTAGTTGACTCGATATAATTCTGAATGTGTCAGTTGTGTTCATGATCAATTTAAATTGAACATTACTACTGTAGCATCTCATTTTCTGAAATGCTATGGTGCAATTTTTTTATTTGAACATTTCTGAAATTAAGATGTATCTTATAATTAAGTATGTGTTGGGTTTGGCTTATTTGCTCTTCTATCAGCCTCTCCCATCCTAAAAAACCGCTATCATCCCATCAAATTTATATCCTAGAATGGAAGATTATTCAGAACGGAGAGGTACAGGAGTTTTCCTAACTACTTATACTTCACCCTTATAAAGTGGGAGGAGGAGAAAAGAAGTACAAAGAACATCGATTTTATAGTCTAGCTGGTAGACAAAGCCCAAGCATTATTGCAGAATATCATATTACCAGTTTCCAGCAGATGGCATCTCACACTTTTAAGTTCGTCATTGAGGAGCCTATGGGAAGCAGGTGTCCCCTGCCTGGATAACACACGGAACTCAAAATCATGCTTGCGTTTCAGAAGAGTCCATTTGCCAGCACAGTCACCTAGAAGAAGAATTTCTGTAACTGGCCTCAACGTGTGGTCACTAAGATTGCCCACAAGTATTTGGTATTTTCAGCACGACCAAAGCATAGTGCGCGTTTTGACGACAGTGCCTCCTGCTTTAGAGCAGTCTGCACAACATAATTGAAAAGTAAGGTGGGAATTATGAGTCTTAAACAAGTCTCGTAGGTGGGGACAACATGTGTATTGAAATAACCAAAACCATTGGCTCTGTTTGTCTGAAGATAAGCCTCACGCAGCCATGACTCACAGGGCTGTAAAAGTGCATCTTTCTGGAGAAAAATTTGCAATACCTTGTGCCTTCTGCTGGGATATTCAATTTTTCTACCTTTGTTAAAAAGGCCATTGCAATAATATTTGTGTTTAGTATTTTAATGAGTAAATGAAAGATACATATTAACATATGATCTTTGTATACCAGGAACTTCATCTTGTCTAATAGTCATCTGAGGAAGAAAGAGAAACTTCTGGCAATAGCTAAGCAAGACTTTTTTTTTTTTTTTTTACCATATTTTATTAGATTTTGTGGAATCCTCACCTCTTTCTTAATCAAATTGTTCAAGATGACTATTTTCTCAGCCGTCTATTTGTTCTTGAATTTCAACTACTGATGTTAATGAACATGAGTATCAACCTGTGGGTAAATAAAAGCCTCAATCAACATAGAAAATCAGCAACAGAGATCAACATGAAAGGATGTATTTTGAACTATCCTGGGTATTCAGCTTGATGGGAGTTTGTAAACACTCCTAAAATCAAATTGGAGAAATAAGATCATGCTAAGATAATGTAATTCTAAATATTTTTAAGTTTAAATGACATCATGAAAGGTGGTGCATAATAAAATGCTAACAGAATGGCTCAAAGAATAGAAATAAAACATTTAGTATTGGAAACAATTACAGATAAGAAATAATATAAGGCAAATTTGTGGTTTTAAGGCTATAAGGGAGAGAAAAATTGGAGTAAATTATGTCTTTGGAAGGAGGTAATAACAGAATTTGTCAACTGAATAAATGCGGGGATTGAATTAAAAGCTGTAGATGAGTCCCTGTTGGTGGAATGCCATTATCAAAAGTCTGTAGCAGATTACCAGTTTTAGATAATGGATAAAAATGCTGATGTGGGGTTAGCATGAGCCAAAACAAGGACATTACAATAGAAATGTCTAGAAAACAGTTGCAAAGGTGGGTCTGGAATTTGAGGGAAATTGGTGCCAAAGCTTGTAATTCAGGAGTCTTCCATGCAGAGATAATGGTTGAAAACTCTGGAATGGGTAAAATTTCTGAAATAGAGACTATATGGAGAGAACTGGAGAGTCGTGGAGAACACAGAAGCATATGAAACTTGGGTTAGACCATCATTTTATCCACCCTTTGCTCTTCTATAAGGTATATGGTTTCCACTTCTATAGGGTGAGGCCAACTAAACTACAATTGCATTTAGTGATGAATTAAGAGAAAATTTTTCTGCCGCTGCATTCGTGTTACATTAGTCTATGTGACTTGGGATCTCTCTTACTTCCCTAGTGCTCCTTAAAAACTAAAGGATAAACTATTTAATTATAGTATATTTATTTGTATTGACTGTTAAACATATTGTTCCCCAAATGCATAATTTCCTCTCTCCCTTCTCAATCAATAACCAAATCCTTCTAAAGAAATAAAGACTGTTTTACTTTTTACATTAAAGAGCAACTTACGTAACTGTGCCTAATTAAATAGCCATTATTTAATTGTTCCTAGACAGTTCTGGCAAAAACAAAGACTTAGAATATTGAACAAATGAACAGCCTTCCTGTGTAGCATTTCCCCATTTCAGCCAGTTATCAGCCAGTGAAAATGTACAGCCTCGAAAGAAAAACCTCGTGTCTTTTTTATTCCCAGATGGAGGCCCAAAACGACTGACTGTAAGCACAATGGGACATGAGCCTCTTTGTTCTCAACCCTCAACTCCCTCCTTCCAGCCTGTCCCTCCTCCTCCTCTATTCCACGCCATCAAAACCCTGCTCCCATGTCTGACATTCACGCTACGGAATATATGAAACAACTTTATTCATAGTCTACTAGGGTGGGCAGAGAGGATGGGAGCGGTAGAGTTGAATCTTACCTGGGATAAAGTCAAACTAAAAGGATTGAACATCGTAAAACACTACTGGGGATATTTCCAGCAACTACCCATATTAGGAATGTTTCCGTGTGGGGGAGAGGTTCTGGGAAATTTTGTAGCGTTTCATTGATCTACATTGGGCAAAACGGGGATGAGGGCACTGTTACGGCAAAGAGCAAAGACAGGAGGAAAGTCAGGATTTCAAAATGTAATTTTGCAAATGATTTGGGGAAGAGCTCACCATTCATGAAAGTTAAAATGATATGCCGGTCTGCACTCACTACATTGTTTCTCCCCTGGTGTATGCTATAATCCACCTGGATTAGATTTTTAAGAAATGTCTATTATGCACTTGTCACTTTTTTTTTTTTTTTTTTTGAGACAGAGTCTCACTCTCTTGCCTGGGGCAAGTGCCGTGGCATCAGCCTAGCTCACAGCAACCTCAAACTCCTGGGCTCAAGCAATCCTACTGTCTCAGCCTCCCGAGTAGCTGGGACTACAGGCATGCGCCACCATGCCTGGCTAATTTTTTCTATATATATTTTTAGCTGTCCAATTAATTTCTTTCTATTTTTGGTAGAGACGGGGGTCTCGCTCTTGCTCAGGCTGGTCTCGAACTCCTGAGCTCAGGGCGATCCGCCCGCCTCGGCCTCCCAGAGTGCTGGGATTACAGGCGTGAGCCACCGCGCCCGGCCCACTTGTCACTTTTTAAATGTTTACCGTTCGAAGAATTATGATGCTGTTCTTAATTTACATGTATGATTATGCTGTCATCATTTACATAAAATTGACCCAGGCTAAGAGGATGTTTTCAGAAATATATTGGGAACCACGAGCAAGGCAAACTTCAAGGTGCCAGAGCTGTAGGAGGGCTAATTCAATGACCTTACTGCTAATGCTTTATATCTGTTCTATTTGGACAAACTTACGGGAGGAAATACACTTTATTTTTGCACAGAAGAAATCAAACACTAGTGCATTAATGTTACATACAGGAGTTCAATGCCTGCACTGTATTAACGGGTGATTCCATTCTCTGAGCAATGCAGACTGCAGACAGTTTTCTTCCTCTATGGTCAAACATCCCCTACCTGAGGCACCAGGATCTTGTTCAGCGGTTGAGTCCAGAAACAGCAAATTCAATCTAGCTGTGGCAGGCCGAGGGCGAATTGGAATGCCAACTCCAGACCGAGATTCCAAACCACGAGCCTCTGGAAATAAAGCTTGGACTTGGAGAAATGACACCAACCTCAAGCCAAGAAATCTCACCCAGTTTGTTTAACAGCTTTCAGTATACAGTGAATACAGATAACCATTAACATCACTCCTCTTTTAGTTTAAAATCACAGCAAGCTAAGAACTAAAGTGCCATAAAAAAAAATATTACACTCTGCTCTGGATTCTCAGTTTTTGAATTATTTTGTCTGTCACCTGATTGCAAAATGTAGCAGCAACTTTCTGATCTGGCATGCTAAGATAGTTTTATCTCACCTGTCTGCTTGTCAATTGCTAGTTTCATGCATTAGCTAGAACCACAATGGAAAAAGAAAATGGATAATGTGGGTATATCTATAAATATCTCTAAGTCTATATTTGTCTATCTATTTATCTCTATTTGTCTGTCTGTCTATCTATTTATCTGTCTCTTCAGATCATCATTACACCATCATCTGGCTCTTCCAAAATCCCCCCAATGTATCAGAGACAGACAGGGTCAGGAGTGCAACTACACCTCAGACCTGACAACCCCGGATTCAATTCCTCATACTCCCACACTTCTCCAATACTATCTCAGGCAAGCCACTCCAACCTCTCTATTTACGTCTAAAATACGTAGTGCAGAAATTCAGAAAGATAATGTGATATAATGACGCTCACTGATGCCCTAGAAAATATGTATTTTTTTTTTAAACTTATCAAGACTTGAAATTCTAAGCTAAATCAATGTTTATGTTGTTAGGGAAAAAAAGATTGTAGTCACATTCACCATGAAATGGTTTGTCTGTGTGGGTGCTATATAAGTAGGCTTTACATTTTTTTTTAACAGGCATCACTTAAAATTCCTGAATTGTTGGGAAGAAAATACTGTTTGAGTCAGGTGGAGTGCATTTCAATGATGATGGCAATAGAGATGATATTGATAGCGAGGATGATGATGATATCTATTTGTTAGGTGTTTAGTCCGTGCCAAGAACTATGTTGAGCTTTATATTATTTTAATTAATTGAACATTCTGAAAGTTGATCGTATATGCCTTTTTTATTTCTTCTATTAACTGCCAACACTCAGCTCCTGAAGCCAATAAAGGATGCCATATCAACTCATCATCTGTTTTCTCTAGCACCTTAATGAATGATTTACCTTCATTCCATTGGTGGACACAAGTTACAACCAGTGGCGGTACTCATTAACTTGCAGCCACCTGACCAATGGGCACACTAACAAAATGAAAATGGTAAACATTTCACACCTAACAAGCAGGATAATGAATTACTCAACTCATGTCTTCATTAGCTACCATATGGAAACTTGCCAGGCAGCGATAAGCTTCATAAATAATCTTTTATTTTGGCATTTGATATTCTTGCTTTCTTGAAGGCAATAATGTTGCCTGAAGATAAGAGAGAGAATGTACCATCATTTAATAAATTCTAGCTTGATCTTGTAAATTTGCTGCTATATTCTCAATCCATGATTGTTATTTATTCCCATTCCGTTCTACTTTTTGAATTTATTTATTTATTTTTAATTGACAGATAAAATTGTACGTGTTGCATACCACATGATGTTTTGAAGTACATATGCATGTGGAATGGATAAATCTAGCTCATTCGCATATACGTTACCTCACACAGTCATCATTTTTGTGGTGAGAACACTTAACATCCACTCTCTTAGCATTGTTTCAAGAATACAATATATCATCCTTAACTATATGCTGTACAGTAGATCTCTTGAACTTATTCTTCCTACCTAATTGTAATTTTGTGTCCTTTGGTGAACATCCTCTCAACCCCCACCCTCAACAGCCCCGAATTCTGGTAAGTTCCATTCTACTCCCTACTTTTATGAGATCAACTTTTTTAGATTCTACATATGATTGCAATCATACCTGGCTTATTTCACTTAACATAATGTTCTCCAGGTTAACCCACGTTGTAGCAAATGACAAAACTTTGGTCTTTTTATGGTTGAATAGTATTTCATTGTGTGTATACTCCACACTTTCTTCATCCATTCATCCGCTGGTGGATGCTTAGGTTGAGTCTGTATCTCGACTGTTGTGAACAGTGCTGCAACAAATATGGGAGTTCAGATATCGCTATGACACATTGACTTCATTTCCTTTGGACGTGAACCCAGCAATGGGATTGCTGGATCATGTGGTAGTTCTGTTTTTAATTATAATTCTTTAGCTAGCAATATTTGCATTCATCGAGCACATAATGTGTTTGACACTGTGCTAAGTACTTAATATGTGTTATCTTTTTGGACCTTACCGAACCCCATAAGTATTGCTATTATCCTCTCCATTTCACAGATAACAAGAGAAATTGAGTCACTTAGTAGGATACAGATAGCAATGAGAGAGCTGGGATGGGAACTCAGGCTGTGTTCACCTTCCTAGCTCTTAGCCTGGATCTTAAGACCTACCTTAATTGGCTATTCTATCACTCAAAGTGTGTTTCTGTGAATATATTCTGTCTGTGGTGTCTGAAACATGGTATGTTCCTTTTTTGAAGCATAAGCACTAAGAATTGTAAGCAAACTAAGGGTGAGACCTCAGATGGCACACCATGGGGAGCCTGTAATTCATAATATGGTGCTAGGCAATGACACATTTCTTCCCCTCTCATCCCCATCAAAGAAGCACCAGCAGATGGGTTAGGTCGTAGTAGGCTTCCCTCACTCTCCCATTCCTTCTTCAACTCGAGAGATTTTATTTTTATCTGTTTTGTGTATCACAGGTCCAAATAAGATATCATTTAGGAGGATAAAGGGGAATGTTTTCACAGCTTATAAGAAAGAAAGCAGGTTTAAAAACTCTTGGTATTGAGGATGCTATAGCAGTGCTTCTGAACATCTTTTTCCAAAGAAGTTTTCCTCTTGTTATGGTAACACTTTTCCAATTACTCAAAAAGTCATCACAGAGGGAGGCCCAAGGCAGCCATTGTTCATAAATACATTTATACATTTTTTAAAAATAAATTCACCTACCATGGTGGAGAATTTATATATTTAAAGTTTCTTGAATGTCCTAGTAAATTTATTACAAAATGCAACTTACTCCATAAGCACCATGTTGGAGTATTAACTCTCTAGCATTAATTAAGCACGTAGGCTTGGCATACAGAAAGGGGATTTCATATCTATGAATCAATGCAATTATATCTTCAAGTCATACATGGAAGATATTGTTTTGGAACCACTCTTTCATAATTTTGCAATGAAACATTAATTGCATACCCTCGGTATTTAAATTCTGAAACCTGTTTGACGGTATGCTGTATTTTGTATACAACAGTGATGCTTTGCACTCATCATCATTAGGCTATGTATTTGGAGTTACTTTTTTTATTTTGCATAATGAGGATGGCAGCATTTATCTAAACTTTCTTACTCACTGCTTCTTTTGATTGTTAACAAGCATTAGCAAGATGGGATTTCAGGGTCCTGTTCATTTACCGTGTCAGTGGAATAGATTAAATTTAACTGCTTCATGAGGACACTGGCCAGAGGACTTGCTTCCATTACTGTATGTTTCTAACTACCTAAGCTAACTGGCCACCCAGGTAACAGTAACCCTTTGCTTTTGCTTGTTTGAATATTATTTTTTAAAAGCCATCAACTTGCTCTCTTATGACTATCACATGCTTTGAAAACTAGGACAGTCAATTACAACATCTATCTAGAATTTTAAGCATAGAGCAGTTTACTAAAGGAGGAATATTAATCAAACATCTAAAGCAGTGCATATTCTTCCAAATACCACAATAAAAAACAACAACAAATATTGATGGAGCACATACAAGAAATATCCAAGGTTATTTTTCAAGAACTAATTCTCTCTTTTTCTTTCTGTCTGTGGAACAGTGATGTACAAGGTCAGAGATTTGCTAGAGTCAATTCTCTACGGCACTGGTCACTTGCATGTTTGTCATGCCTTCAAAATGGGAAAATACCAAAAAAGATCATTGATTTCCCTGAAGGATTAAAAAAAAAAAAAACTATGTGTATTTCTACAACTGAATACAGTATCATTCATATTAATCATGAAGAAAGCAATTCCAGTAAAACAGTGTCTCATCCACCAAATCCACTCATGATGCATCTGTGTGGATAAAACTTCAAGTTGCTATTGTTAGTGTACTTTGTTCAGACGGGAAAGGGAAGTAAGCGAAATTGGAGATTAGGAAGTAACAAAAGAAGAGAAATAAAAACCAGGCTTCTGTGACTTTTGATCATTGTTAAACACGGCAGGATCCACAATTATAAAGGGAAGCAAATCTTGTGGAAATGTGAGGGTAACACGTCTGTACTACACGCTGAGTAATTTCCCGTGGAACAAAAAAAAAAGGGAAGGTTTATTTTACTATGAAATAATGTACTCCACTTGGCTGACTTGCCAGCAAGTCAGCAATAGAAAAACGACAGAATCCATGTCTGCTCTGGGAATAAGATATTGGGGAAGTTTTCTAAGCAGAAAAAGGGGATATGAGTCTAGAAGCCCTTCAGGAAACTATCTTTAAATGGTGTCAAGAGGAATCTACTTAGGGACACCAGAGCCAACAGTTCCTTTTCCCTCAAAGCCTTCATCTTCAAAGCAACTTCTTAATGTCCAGCATGTTTATGGGCAGAACTTGCTTTATGAATAATCGTAGTAGACAAACACTGAATCTATATGGTGTGATCTTAATTTAATGGCCAGCCCCAAAATGATTCTTTCACCTGTAACATGTATTCTCTAAGCTTGGCCCTTCCAGAGTCTAATTTCTATCTGTTGATGATTTGTTGATTTAAAAGGAATCCTTTTTTTCTAGAAAGCTCAACTTAAAATGGCACTGTCTAGGGGGGAAACACAGGTACTAGCTGAGCATTTCAATCAGTTGCCAAGATTGCCTTCTAACATGAAAGCCGGCTGAGTGTAGCCCCAAGAGAAAATGTTATCCAAGTCAGTTTTGCCAAGACAGAGAGGAGAAGGACATGTCCCGAGTGGAAGCAGAAAAAGTTCTAACCAGAGGAGTCTGCAACAGCATCTCCACCAGTAGTTGGTAGAGGACTGAGCAGATTAATAAAAGGGGAGGTCACCTTCTAACTTGTCTGTAAGACTCAAAGCATCACCTTCTGACTCCCTCGTCTGGAGGTCTCATATCCTGACCAGTGATCTTTCAGAAGTGTATTTATACTACTTCCTCTATTAACAGTTCATCACAGGCTTGTAAATATGCCATTTTGACACTAAGCCCTCTTCCAGGTGTGTTTCTGATCCAGAGTATAGGACAACACACATGGAAGTACCAGACATGTGGAAGCGTTTGGAATTCTCTCCAGGCCACAAACCATGTGAAGACTTTTCATGCCTCAGGAAAAGGCAAACAACTGGAGGAACAGGATGCTAAAATGGGATGTGCGCATCAAAGATGAGACTCATAATTTGAAAGAGGGAATGGGGCAATGTCTACGGGCGAACCAGGTACCTGTGTTGTTCATTTTTTCTAAACCTTCAGTCCCCAGTCTTTACAGGACCTGGAGTGAGGACTTCCCAGGCTGAGATTAAAGCTCATGGGTAGCCCAGAACTACGTCCGCACGCTACGTATAAAGCTTTCCCTTTATTCAGAACCCAGGCTTCCTGGTTCTGTCTTGCTACACCCTAGAGACTGGGAACAATGAAGAACAATTCTCTCCCTATACTAGAAATAACATATACAGAAAGAGATACTCAGTGGAAAAAAAGAAAAAATATTAATTAGAAAAAGGAAGCAGACTCAATAATTTTGTTTGATTGTTCTAGTGACATTGTTTCTATGGATACATGGAATTTAGAATAAATACTCCAAATTGCTTTCTCAATGGTAAGAATGGGTTTTCTATGAACCATCCGTACCCTGATTATGAAAGAAATTGGGTGAAAGTTTTGTTCTGTGCAAGTCCATTTTCTGGCTTTAGAAAAAGAATGAAATTTGTAAATGCACAGCTAAAGATACCATTTAGGGGTCAAGCCAGTAACCGTGGCCTCATTAGCACCATGCTCTAACCAACTGAGTTGACTGGCGTCCTGCAAAAACATAGGAAATTAAATTCATGGGTGCATTCTTTTCTTTAGCACCAACAAAAGTCTATGTCAGTTGGAATGGAAAGGATTCTAGCATCGCCACTACCAACTGTGTGATGTAGGCCATATGCCCCAATAACTCTGGCTCTATTTCAATATCAGGAATATATTAATATTACTTCTTAGCCTCTGCTGGGATGTAGGAAGGCAGAGAAAAAAGGAGTTGAGAATGAAAAAAAAGAGGAGATTCTAAAGCATGTATCTTAAATCCTTAGAAGAGAATGATTATGCAAATTCCATTACTATCACCATTATTTTAACTGTTATCACCAGTGATTCACCCAGTTGGTGACTTTCTGAAACCTCTCTGCAAAACTGAACATTTTCCCAAATTCCTGATACTCACAGGATGTAAACAAATTGGTTAGCAAATTTCCTACTTAAAAATATTGAAGGGAAAATTGCACAAAAGGATGGTTTGAGTTTGTTTTCTTCTTCAGTTGTGTTGCAAATAGTTCCCCCAATGAAACCTTGGAATTTCCTCCAGTCTGTTCCCCATTACCTCTGTGGGAAAATTGTGAAAAATCAATCTGTTTTCTGGATAACCATATTACATCCCATTATTCGAGGAATGTCAAATGCAAACCCCAATGACCTACAAAATCAGTCTTTTCCCCCTCTTTTCCAACTTCAATTTCAGCAGTAGTTATGAAGAAGAAAGAAAAGTACAGGCAGAATATCATTATACCCCAGGAAATTGCAGATTTTAATAAGAACTTATATAAAATAGGAGGATATATTCTCTTTATGGTTGATTATACCCTTGACCTTGAGAGTCACATGAGCTTCCGATGACTGTGATATGTTTCAGAAGTTAATGAAGAATGGAGGCTGTGGCAGGAAGAACCCAATGCCTTTCCTCTAATTGACAATGAAAATTCAGATAATGCCAGGCCGACGTTGGAATTTTGGGGGGAAAATAATTCCAAAGAAATGTGATGTCCTGTTACTGGTAACATTTGGTGTGATCCTATAAAAGAGTCAGGGCTCAGGGATCCATCGTATCTTATCATGCCTTAAAGATCTTTTTATTGCAACAAGGGAGATTTTTGGGTAATATTTTCTCTTTTTTCTTTAAATAAACTTGTCAAGAAAATCTAATTTTGCTCATTTCATACAACTGTTTATTCAATATCATTTACTTATACATATTTTATTAGATGTATTTTATATTTTTGTAAGAAAATATAAATGCTGAAAATACAATGATGTTTGGGAAGCAAGGGACGGGAAGGAAAGAAAAAAAAATCTCAATATCCTTTCACTCAATCAAAGTCAATCTACCACATGACTTTTTTTTCCTTGAAGTTAATATTTCCCTCTAGTTATTGTGTTTTCTCAACGTCTCTCATCTCATTCTGCTAGGGAAGCAATAAGAAAACCTCCGGTCTTAACTGTCTATTTATGAAAATAACTGTATCTTTTTGAAACAATTATTATCTTTCAAACCACCCTGGAATCTTTTCATATATTCTTTTTTGCAGGTCCTGAGGGACACGGGTTATGACTTCTATAGTAGAGTAAAACAATTGACACTTGGGTTTTAGAGCCAGAGAATCTTCATTCTGTTTTTGTTCTGCTTCCTACTATGCCTATTAAAACCAGTAACTTTGAAGTTCTTGTAGGATAATGTATAGGCCATTTTCCTTCAAAGTATAGTTCATTATGCAGCTTTTAATTATGGAGAGCCCACATAGCATGGAACTGGGTGCTTGTATACCTGGGTCTGCATCCGCAATCATTCATAAGCTCCTTATATGCTTAGACAAGCTACCAAACTTCTCTGATACCGTATTTCCATATCTCTATGATAAAGGTGAAAACCATACTTCTCAAAGAGTATCACTGTGAGCATTAAAAAAGACCATACATTTGTAAGAACTTAGCACTTTGCCACATGGTAAGAGTTCAATACAGATAAAAATATAAAAGTTTATAGTTAATTTCTCCTAACATTTATTGAGTGGTCTAGGATAGTTATGAGGATGATCCTTTGACTTCCTTCCATTGACACTCTGAATTCCAATGAGCTTAGTAGAAATCATTCAGAATAGAAGACAACATCCTCTATTGATGATCAACCATTTACATAGTTTAGTTTTGATAATAACCCTGGGAAGCAAAAATCTTAACTATATGGCTAGTAGACATCCTTACATTCTATGCAAAGCAAAATGACCTCATTCCATTTACATCTAAGAAAAAAAAAAAAAAACCCTCTCTAAATGCATGGGATTTTCTTTTCATTACAGATGATTCATTCAGATAATTCGCCTGTCCAGACCCAAACTATCAAAAGCGCATCAATAACTTTAAATTGAAAGAAAAAAGTGTGGTGGTTCTGCCCTTTCAGCCCTTCCCTACCCCAAAGTCTGAAGAAGAATAGTGACCTTTCCAGCTGCGGCGGGGACAGTGGTTTTGGTGGTCGATGAGTGGCATCTGAGACCTGTCATAAACTCCATCATCATGCAGCTGTGGGAGGGATCACCCACTTCCATGAAGCACATGGGCTTTCTAAATAATCTTTCCACCAGCCCTAGACCTGAGCACAAAGGAAGCTTTTCTTCACCTAGTCTAAGGGAGTCACTGTTCTTGGGTTAGAGTGTTGGACCAGATTAACCAGCAGGGTCCCCAAGTGCCAAGCTATGCAGAAGCATAATGAATGAGCAACGGGAAAATGTTTGATTCTCCATTTCTATAAACACCATTTCTTTCTGGCATCCATCCTACAAATTATGCTCAGCATGGCCCTCTCTGCAGAGATATAACTGTGGCGCACATCCACCAAACGGTCTACGCGTAGCTGTGGAGGTACGGTCATCGTACCCACACTTCCCTAGAACGCCATGGGTCGTAAGCTTTGCACTCCTTTACTGTCTTGGTGTTTCATTTTACTTTCCTGTGCATGACTATCCCGTCTCCCTTTTCCTCTCTACCTCTCTTTCATTTCCTTCTTTTTTTCTACATCATGTAAAACTATAAAAATAAAACAAAAGAGAAACACATTTGCCTCTATTTTCAAGTAGGAAGGAGACTAGCCTCAGGACAGGGAGACTCCCTTACAGCCAAGATGACTGACAAATTCTTGTGGCTTTGTCCAAAAGTCAAACCAAAATCCAACCAGCAGCCAGGCTTAGTTCTGGCAACCTTGCTTTGCCTGGAAATGAGTGCAATCATATCCTAATAGCTATTTGGATAATTGTTCATATGAGTGATCTGCCAACTAATGTTGGAAACAAGTCCTTATTACAAATATAGCATGCAGTCTAATCTGGAGTATATTAAAATGTGATTTCTGCCGATGCCTATTTCTAAACTCATATAATAACGAAACCATTTATCACATTTGTTTTTAAAGAAAAGAAGCTTTAAAGTAGAATGGTAATATGTAAATGTGTGAATGCAGAGTTACATGTTTAATAGTCTAAATTAAAAGCAAATCTTATCTGAACTCAGTATTTTGTTCATGAGTCCTATATTCCTAATCAATATTGGTCTAAAGAGGAATTTTATTGTATTTTTCAAATGGATAGCCATATACAAATGCCTGCAT
Organism: Indri indri; assembly: GCA_004363605.1. NCBI lineage: Eukaryota > Metazoa > Chordata > Mammalia > Primates > Indriidae > Indri > Indri indri. The sequence continues at coordinate 38,356 of RJWJ010001304.1, forward strand.
GTAAAAGTTACCAGTGATTCATTTTAACCCCTCACATTGGATGTAAACTGGGAGACCGCATGGACGCAAGATACTTGTGGTTGTTGATGCATGGTAGCAGACAAGCAGAGGCCTACTTCTCAGAAATCTGGAACTGGAAGGCAGTCAAAAGTAAAATTCCCAATGATTTCCTGACTTTGAGGCAAAAGACCATGAGCTTAACTGCTGCAATGGGAATCTTTAGTTGTTCCCATAAAGTTCGAGATAGAGTGGAAAGGTTTTTGCCGTGCTTTCATAAAGAGGCACGGGAGCACAGAGAAAGAACAAGGGATTTGGACTTAAAACAGCCTGGGCTTGAATTCTAATGTGCTACGCATGAGCTTGAGAATGACAGGTTGCTTGTATCCTTTTTCTGAACCTCAATGTCCTCATCGTTGAAATGGGAATAATAAAACTAGTTTACAACATTGTTACAATGATTAAATAAAATGACCAGCACAAACTAGGCATCTGTTAAGCAACAGCTGTGCTTTGTAGAAAGGAAACATAGGGTGGTGTTATGAGCATGGGCCATGGCACCATATTGCTTGATTTCACGGAAGCCCCGTGTCAATCTTGCTAGTAGCGTAGCCATGGACAAGCTACCCAATTTCTCTGCGGCTCAGTGCTTTTAATCTGTCAAATGTGGATAATAATATTACATACCTCAAAGGGTTGCTGTCAGGATCAAGTGAGTTAATAGTATAAAGGTTTTAAAACAAGTTTTGGCACAATACAGGTTCAGTAAAGCTATTGTTCCTATTGTTATTACTTCATTTGGGAATAGAAAAAGCTAGCTCCCAGATGCTATCCCCACGCCTTGTTCAGCTTGTCTTTTCCTTGTTTTTTTCTCCTTTCCTTTCCTCTTTTTCACATGTTTTCCCCTAGAAATAAAGGTTGCATACCCACTTCCAGGCTTTAATTTTCTGCAGAACTACCCTGTGTGAGGCAGGAAGACGGAGAGTAAGAAGGGTTTGTAAGTAAAGTTGCCGCCAGGGGGAGTTGATTTTTTTTCCAATATGTTAGTCGTTGAGAGAGGGAGCATGGGGATAGTGCTAGCGGTGATTTGCCCCAGTTAGTAGCCCCCAAAAGGGGAGGACAGGCTGGCAAGTTATGTAAGAGGCAGAGACATATATATTGCAGTCCTTCCATGCAGCATCTTAGGAAGCAGTGAGAGCTCTAACGGAGTTGCCCATGAATGTTGGGGTCACTGAAGATCAACATTTGCTGATTTTGGATTTTCTTTCTCGTGGATTCTCGCGATGGACCCTGTGTTGTTGGTCCTTTCCCGTAGTTTTCTGTACTATGCAGAGCTCTAGGACTCTTATACTACTCTAAAGAGTTTCCTCTGTGGTGACCAATGTTCTTTACTTTTTGTTGTCATCAAGAGGAGCTTGAAGGAGACATAATTTCATATAGAAAATCACAAAAGCAATTTCTGGCACTTGAAGGCTGTAGAGAAAATTCAAATCTTCTGCATTAGAATTGAGCCATGAAGTCCATTTTGCTCCAGGCTCTGTTTGTCAAAGTTGCATATTTCTTCATTATTTGACATTTTGCAAATGGATATTTAAACATGTTTCCATTTGCTAATGTCAGTTAGTTCCATAAATTGATTCTTTCTGCATTTAATCCACAGCATTTGAATGACGCTATGTGCAAGGCACAGTGATAATGAAATGGTGATGATGCCCATAATAAAGAGTTCAGAGGGGAAAATACATAGGGAAGTAACAAACAGATGTTAGGATGAGGAAGTCATTATTTCCTCTGCTTATTGGAGTAATCAGGGTCATCAGGGGCTTCTAATTACTGCTACTTGAGGAGAATGAATGCATTACCTACACCTGAGCACAGTCATCACTCAGCCTCAGCAGGAGATGAGTTCCAGAACCTTCAGCGTATACCAAAATCCCCACTTACTCAAGTCCTGCAGTTGGCCCTGAATAACCCACAGATACGAAACATCAGCTCTCGTACACAGGTTTCACGTCCCGAGAATACTGTATTTCTCACCCACATTTGGTTACGGATGCTGAACCCGCTGATAGGGAGCATTGACTGTATTTATGGAAAAACAATCCGTGTACAAGAGGACCCGTGCAATTCAAACCCAGGCCGTTCAAGGGTCAACTGTAAAATGGCGAAGAAATACACAACCGTGCTAAACATGGCCAGAAGCAACATGGACTTCATGGCTCAATTCCAGTGCAGAAGCTTTGAATTTCCTCTGGTGCCAGAGATTGCTTTTGTGACTTTCTATGTGAAATTATGTCTCCTTCAAGTTCCTCTTGACAGGAACGAAAAGTAAAGTATGGTGTTGGTCACCATAGAGGAACCCTACTACTTCTCTAGGGAGAGGTAAGAGTCTAGAGTTACACATAGTACAGAAAACTACGGGAAAGGATCAACAATTTGGGGTTCATCATGGGAATCTTTGAAAAAGAAAATCCAACGTCAGAAGATCTTGATCTTGAGTGACCCCAACATTTATGGGCAACTCCATTAGAGCTCTCACCACTTCCTAAAATGCCACATGGAAGGAGTGCAATATGCACACACATGCCTCTGCCTCGTACATAACTTGCCATCCCATCTTTCCCTTCTGGGGACTACTCACTGGGCAAGTCCCCTCCAGCTCTAGCCTCGTGCCCCCTCTCCTAGTGACTAACCCAGATTGGTCCAGCTTAGTCGTCCTCAGTGCCAAACAAGGTCCTAGGCCTGAGGAATGTTCCAGGTGCCTGCTCACTTCCATTTTTGAAAGCAAAAAGCTGTTTAAATCCCCATGAGTGAGTCGGGATATTCAAACAAGAATTTAAAGACCAGGCATTCAGACCCATGGGGAGAAAAAAAGAAAAACATTACTTTTTTATTCTTTCATGTCTACTGATACAACCAAAAAGAAACATAACTTAATACTTCGGGTGTGAATCCTTTCATAATTTGAAAAAAATCTATTGAATGGTATCCTATAGCAGCAATGTGTATCATAAAAGCATCCTAGGCCCAGTGTTCTTTTTCTACAAACTGAGCTTAATTTTCTGTCCCACGAAATCGGGAGAAGGAAGCTGGTCTATGGTTTTACATGGAATGAAAAGCTAAGGCTGCGTCTTAACCTAAGCAACATCTACTGAGCTTTCAGGCTCAGCTTTAAGGATACGTGATGTGCAAAATTGTCCATTCACCCCACACTAGGTTGTTTCGCCTCAGTAGCGCATATCAGTTTAGTTAATTATTTTGGTTAAGATATTTTTATTTTAAGTATGTGTCTTCTTTCTAATGTAATTTTCAGGATAGAGACTCATTATTTGTTTTGTGTTCTCAATGTCTAGAGCATTTCCTTTTTCATAGATTCAGTAAATTTCAAATGAATGAATAAATTAACAAATGAGGTAAACCATGTCCAAATACCATGTATGCATAACTAAACACAGTGAGGAACAAACTCAGCACTTCCCCAAGTGTTCAGAGTATCAATTCAATTGAACGAATGTGTTTTGAACACATTCTACACGCAAAACATTGGGCAAGAAATGAGATATGCATAAAGATGAGTGAGACTTGGTCCCTGCCCTTGGTAAAGCTGCATTGTGCAAATGTGTAAAGCTGCATTGTGCAAATGGGGATAGGTGTGGGTATTGAAATATCCCTTACACTCAGCTTCATGCCCCTCAGCCCATCCTTTTACTCTAGGCTTGGGGAACCAGGTATTTGCAGAAGTCCTGGTAGCTGCATCAACTACCCTCATTTTCTTCCCTAGGCTTCTTTTCTGTGCACTGCGAGATGTGTGAGCAGTGTATTTAGCTGTTGTGACTCATGTACAAGCCACAATATGCAAATGAACACCCCATGCAGCCACTCTTAACAAGTGGGAGATGGAAGCCACTAGAGATGTTTCCCTGGTTTGTTGCTCAGGTTCAGATCCCATTCGACACAGCTGCTCAGAGGGTCTCCTCAAGCAATCAATCACCACCTGTGCATGGTGGGGATCCACTTTCTCTCTTTCCTATCTCCTCTTCCCTGCCTCCCACTGGTGTCTCTCAAGATCACATCTCACAATGAACTACCTGCACACAAGCCCACATCTCAGTCTCTGACACCATACAAGCAATGCATTATAAAATGAGTGGGCTATAACAATAAGCAAAGAGCCATGCATAAAGGAATTATGCTCCATTTGATAACCCCGTTTTGAAAGGCTCCCTAAGCAGCTCTGCAATCCCAGTGGCCTGAACACTCTTCTGTACCGACCCTGGGCAGCACGCCTGCTTCGGTTGGAGAATGTAAGTGATGGTGCAGGTAAAATCTATCTCTTCTCAATGATTCTGGAAGTTGCGTTGACAGAAACTTAGGCTATTTGATGAGGTACGTAGGAACTTAATGAGATCTCTCTCCCCATCAGCAGATGGATTTACATCTGTCCTTTATTTAAAGTTTCCAAGTCCTCAAATTAGCAACAGTCCTGAAAGAACATAAAAAAAAGGAAGGGAAGGAAAGGGCAGGAAAAAAAGAAAGAAAAAAGGAAAGGAAAGAAAAAAGAAAAGAAGAAAAGAAAAAAAAAGAAAAGAAGACGCTCCACTTTTGCTTCTTAGATTTTGACGTTATTGTATGAAACCTGAGACTAAGTCAACCGGAAAACGGAAAAGTGCTGTATTAAATGAGGTGATCATCTAAAAACTAGTTCTTGATTCTTTAAATTCTAAATAATTCAAGAAACAATATATCACACCTATCTAGGAAAAATACATTACATATTTTATATATATCACTCACATATCTTTACCTACAAACTCAATCTCTTTTCCACTTCCGTTTCCTGTGTTGGCAACGTCTGATCACGTTACCTTTAAGCAGGTGCTTAGCAGTCTGTTGATATGGCAGAGTAGGGAGCTGGAGTTGGTAGTTCGATGCTGTGTGGTGCCAATTAGCATGAATGATCCTCAAGCCAGTTAATCAGCCTAATGAACATTTTGTCTATTCTGGAATCTCAGCCCTGGAAATTCTGCCATGGATGTCAATAAAATTTACAAGTCAATCACTCTTCTTTGGCTGAAATAAATATAGAATAAATGTCCCTGTGCATGCAAAGTATTCAATTTCAAAACTAAATGTGGAACCATACCCATTTTTAGAGCACTTTATTGGAAATCTCCTGGCATTTATAAATATCTATCTCATGTTGTGATTCTTTTTGGACATGCCTCATTTGGCCTCTCTGTTTCACAGTAGGGTTCACGTCCAAAACCATTTTGGATCTTCTTCACACTCCCTACCCTACTCTGCGATCTAACGTGATGCTGTGTGCTTAGCATCTGCTTCATAAATGGTTACTAAAGGAACGAGCAAGCAATCAATGAGTAACTGAGTAAATAACATCTTGAAATGATAAAGTTGAGGATAAGGACTTATGTACAAAAGTCCAGGAATGCCACTGGGCTATGATCCCTCAGTAGCATTACACATGTCGACATCCGTACCATGAATACCAGTGGTTGTACACACATTTTCATTGAGATGTGTTCGTTCTATTTCGGCATGCTCTGTATTCTGCAGATGTGCAGCGGTTGGTTATATTTCAACTCTCCACCTTCACACCTCCCACCGGTGTTAACCTCTTTTCCCCATGATTTATGTCTTTTTTTATTGTTCTGGCTGGAGCCATGCCAGACCCTAGGATCAAACTTCCCAATCTCACCAAAGTCTTGGGTGAAGGGATGGAAATCAAACTTGGTAGAACGGCCTGTGCTTATAGTGTGGGAAAGGAAATAGCTTACCTGTCTCCATGGAAACCTGTGCATTTTCCAATTGTTGCTGAAGAAATGAAGGTTGTGTTCTTAATTCAAGCAAATGTAGCAGAGTTTCTCAAGGCCAGGGCATTGATAAATTCTTTTTAAAAATTCTTGTTCGTTTTCCCATCTCACCCTCTAATCGCACAACTCAACAACAATGCCTTCTGGATAGTTTCTGCAGAATAGTTAGGAAGCACTATATTCTTAAAAGTGTGAAATTATTGATTAAAACTGCTTTAAGATTTAGTTAATCTCTTTAAGAATTATTAGAAAATTTCATCAAGCACAACAATATAGACCAGACCTTGAGTCTGCAGTATGATTTCACCAAAGATATAGACAGAAAGAATTTTTGTTTTAACAACCATGCCCAAATCCTCAACAAAGGTTTTTGAAGGATGGTATATTTAAATTAATCAATATGTATTCCCCATTGTTCAGTTTTCAAGAAAGCTGATAGTGGTGTCACATAGAATGGCGATGTACGTTATAATCAGCTGTGGAGCATAAAGAAAAATACAGACGTCAGAGTCTCATTCAAGACGCAGTAAATCATCACTTCTAGGGTTATTGGAACCTATAGACTATACAGAAAGGCATTTTACCACATGTGTTAGAGTAGTTAAGACCAAAGGCTTTGGAAGACCTCTGTCACTTCTCAGTTATGTGACCTTGGGCAAATTACGTAACCTCTTTCTGCCTCATTTTCCTTATCTGTAAAATGAGGATACTAATAAGTAATAAAGCCAAAACATTTAAAATGGTACCTGGCACAGGAAGTGCTCAACACATGTCAGCTGTTTTCTTCATCCCTATTTAAGTGTTTGTATGTTGAACAAGCTTTGCAGGTGATTCCAATGCACACTCAGGGTTTAAAAACTTTAGAGCTGCACCATCCAGTGTGACAGCCACTAGCCACAGGAGGTTACTGAGCACTTCAAACACATCCAATGTGATGAGTGAACTGAGTTTTAGTTTTATTTAATTTTAATTAATTTTAATTTAAAGTCTAATACTTGATTTCATTATTAGCAAACAGTTTGGATATGCGGATGTGTTTTTTAATGGCACATTTTACAGAATAAAAATAAAGATCAAGTACTCCCAAAGAAATTTAACATCTGAACTGAGATATGCTATATGTGTAAATTACACACCGTATTTGGAGGACTCTGCACAAAACCATGTAAAATATCTCACTAATTTTTATATTAATTACATGTTAAAATGATATTTAGGCACAATAAAATATAGTATTGAAATTAATTTAACCTGTTTCTTTTGCTTTTTAAATATGGCTGCTAGAAAATTTGAAATCACGTATGTGTGATCTGCATTATATTGCGATCAGTCAATGCCGAACTAGAGGATGCCAGGGGCTTATGATTTGGTGGATAAATTCTAGAATCTAATTACCGATTTTTTCTAATCCAAAATTTAAGTCCATCAATACATCCAAAAAGTATCAGCCTCTTGGAAACAAGTTCAAAACCATAAAAGGAAGATATATAAACCAATGAAAAATTGCACAGGGGTCTGCATGTGTGTGCATGTGTGTGTGTGTGCGTGTGGGTGAGATATCACAGTGGTGTAAAGTATTCACGGAGGAGAGAATTCAAGGCATTCTGCTGTCATAGACAAGCTACATAGTAAGCTCCTTACAGACTGTCTTAAAAATCTGATTAACGTTTCTTACAGCCAAGTAGGCCAAAGCTTTTAAACCCTCCTTCTGCAGACCCTACTAAAGACACCAACATGCTCTTGTACTTTAACAGGACTCTCTCCTTTACGGAAAACTCAGTGTAAACACTGATATAGATTCCATTCTTCTCCTTTACTGTGCTTTGTCCTCAAACCTTGGAAATAGAATAGTATTTACCCCCCAGGATACTATGATGATTAAATAGCATAATGCCTATAAAATGCTTTCAACAGTGTCTTGCATAGAGTAGGCAGTGAATACACATTAGCTGTTATTTTGTTTGTTTTTCGTCATGGATCTGTTGGACTTTAACATTAGCTGTCATTTTTATAAATAAGCAATGCTTTTGACATTAGTTGTATCATAATAATTACATCAGCAAGTATATATATATATATGTGTGTGCACATGTGTGTGTATAAACACACACATATATATATATATTTTTTTTTTTTAAAGGCCAGGCATATGTATACCATACACACAGTCTACAAACAGTGCTTTGAACACATAAACTCTCAGGAGTTCTGCTATTATTGTCATGGGTCCCTCATAGTCCCTGGTGCAGAAGTAGGGAACTCTACCTGCAAACTACCCAGATTCCTTTGGTAGGATCATTCTTCTCTTAGATGTTTAAAGTATATATTCTGCAGTTGCCTTATGCCTTTCAGACCTTGATGCAAATTTCTCCATGGTCTCTTGAATGTTGGTAATTCAGAACAAAGCTGATACTACATTAGCTTTTGTCTAATAAGTATTAGACCTGACCAGGATGAAAAACTCAAGAATTTTCTTCCCTTTAACTAGCCAAACAGTAGTGATTATGGGAACACAACATAAAGCCAAATATGGTCATGATTGGTTTCTATTAAATTCATAAAATTCTAGGGAATAATAACCACCAATACAAACTAAAACTGGTTTAGTCATGATTCTCCCAATAATTCCCAGAATCGCCTTGTCCTTAGGTGTTGATGTCTTGAAACTGTTTTCTAAACTGATGCTCATAAAATAAAAGATTTATGGAACCAACAGACTGGAGTCAAGCACAAACTCTGCCAGACCCGTAGCAACACCTTCATACCTTCACCCCGTAGCTCAGACTTTGCTCCTCAGTGTTGATCTACAGCCTCATTCTGTTTTTCCGCTTAGGTGGCTGCCAACCCCGGCTGACCAATCATGTTTGTTGATACCAAGTGATGCCAAGTCGTTTTTTTATATGGACAAACGCCCATTGACGTCAGGTTAGGACTTTGCAAAGTCACTTTCCCTCCTGACTTAAAATGATTTTGAACCTCAGTTTTCTGAGATAAATGGTTAAAGCTGAAACCTATTAAGTATCCATACTCAATGAGGGGCCAGATTTGCACCTAGAAAAAAAATAACAAATAATAAATAAGATGATAAAGCGCAATATCTTGGTATATCTTAAGCCAGCAGTGGGCAAACTATGGCCTGCAGGCCAAATTCAGCAAACCACCTGTTTTTATAAGGCCTGCAAACTAAGAATAGCTTTAACATTTTTAAACAGTTACCTTTAAAATGCTTATAGGAGTACCAACATAATAATTTTGATTTGCCTGTTTTACAAAAAAAGTTCACCAACCCCAGCTTTAAACTATTAAAAAGCATACTTTTTATTGTTCTCTGAATTCAATTGTTTGCCTTTTGTCATAAGACTTTATTTCTTAGATTAGAATTAGTGGTATTCTATGTAATAAATGTTATTCTTCAAAAGTATGGGGGGAGCAAAAAATATAGTTAGTTTGAAAAACCTGGTTTATACATTATCTGAAAAATCTATAGTATGGAAGCCTGATTTAGGGGAAAAAACACCCAGGATAAATAATGTATTTTATATTACCTTGCTGCATAAAGTAATGCAGTACTAGGGCCCCAAACATTGGTATCGAGTTTTCTTTTTAATTTGTCTGTATTTTTTACATGCTGTGTACACATATGTCTGTTTTGCATTTCAGTATGTAGCATGCTTGATGAATTTTATTCTTTTGATATTTTTTGGCAGTGGAAACAACAGCTTTAAAATGGATTCCACAGAGGTGAATTGTCCCTGGCTTCATGATATAGGTGTTTGAAAGTTTCTAATGCAACAATGAAGCAAGACCAAAGACCCAATAACAAACAGCTGAGTGGATCAATAACCCCTGTGTTTTCAGTCCATGCTTATTTAAAGTGGTGCATGGAAAAAAAGGCTCTCTATTTATATCTGGAACTTAATGAAGTGAAATTATCACAGCCGACAGGCGCTAGTGTTGTAATTCAGACACGGGGCTTGGCTTACAGGGATTTGCAGGCTGTTTTTATTCCAATTTTTAATTTTTTTTTTTGTGAAACTTAATCCCCTAATCAGTTCCAATTTACATATTTGCTGGTCCTTTTTTTCCAGCATGATTCTTAAAGGAGTGGTGTTGGACGCATGGAGCAATTATATGATTAAATAATTATTCATTGCAACGCACCCTGCTCTGTTCTGAGCAAGTGAATCAGTGGCCCAGATACAGATAAACGTATAAGCATATAGCTGGGGACGACTTCTGGAACCATTCACAGCTGTTTCCATTCCCATGTGCACGCGCAGACGTGTGTGTGTGTGTGTGTGTATTGGGTGCATGTGCATTTTTAACTCGATCCACCCTGTAAAGCTTTGTTCACACTAGCTCTCCTTTCCCATCTTAGGGGATTAATATACTGCTAAATGAAGTGTTGCAAATTTGAATTTTATTTGGGGCTAAATGGAATACCAAATGCTTATAATCATGGTAGAATTGTGTTCCATCACTAAATATTCTCATTCCCTGCATGAATAAACATGTCACTGAAATTATCTTCCTTGTGTGAAAGCACCAAACCCTTAAATTTATACATTTTTCTTTGAATGCCATTTAAAATGGGGAATTTCAAAAAAGATCAATAACCTTCTTTTCCAGGGTTAATTTTTCCTACTTATTTAGACCTGATAGTTATCACTGGGTGAAGACCATAAGAAAAGAGTGAGACGATATGAAGAATATGAATATAATAGTTGAATATTAAACATGTCATTTTCACTGTTTTCAAAAGAATCATTAATTATCTTGAAGAATCTACATGAATCGCAAATAGACTCCTTTTAGAAAAATCAGAAAATTAAGAATGGTATAATTTATTTTCTAGCTGGACCACAGGCTTGTGTGATTGGTAATCTGAAGAGTTGCAGTTTAGTTAACAAGAGGTAGTGTTATTCCAATCTCAACATTAATCCTATATTTTCAATCTTGTACTTGTCTACTCAGTAAGCATTTATTGAGCATCTACTAAGTGTTGCCAGTACTAAATTCTCTGGGAAACTAAAAAAAATAAAAGTAATCAAATATGAACATTGACCTAAAAAAAAATCCTAGTAGAAGATGGCAAATACAGAAACCTAAAGAAATCTGATAATATTAGATCTTGTTTTTTCACCATTGTCATTGGAAACCATTAAAGATTTGTTTTTAACAATAGAATGTGCTGCTGAAGGTTATCCTTTATGTGATAATTCTTTAAAGGATATGTTGATGTATGGAATAGAGAGAGACTGAAGGTGGCCAGAGCAGGTAGTAAGATAGTGCAATCATTTAGGCAAGAGAAAAGAAAGCCAGAAAAATGCCAATAGAAGCAGTAAGAATAATGAGAAAAAAAATAGGATCAATACACCCTATATCAAAGCCTTTTTTGAAAAACAGCAGAAGATAAATAAAACAAAAAATGTCAGAATTGTATTTGTAGAAAGTGATTGATGAGCAATTCTTATGGACAAAATCTTGAGCTCAGCCTGTTTTCAGGGTTCGCCACTGGCTTTCGGTTAAATTATACGCAGGAGTCAGGGGGCACTTTCTGCTTTCCTTTGATCATCAATGCTAGAACATGGAAAAGGCCCTGGTGGTAAAGTGTATAGGTTTTGGAATCAGATCAATCTCAGTTTATCACAACATCTATTGGATGTATGGATTAAATGAAAAAATACATTTAAAACCGCTGAACACAATGCCCAGAATATAGTTGGTAGTCAGGACAGTAATTTAATGTGGTTATCACTTTAGTTGCTTAGGCTGAGGGTAATTGGTGCACCATGACCTTTAAAAACAACATCCCATAACAATCTTCAGAACTTGTTTATGGTTTGACTTGTAAGAAAACTTCTAAATAAAAAGGGTTAATCTTCGAAACAGGTTTTCCCACAAATTTCTTTTTAAGAAACTTTTGAACATTTGATATGAATTATAAACTATTTTCTAAATAGTTTTCCCTGGATGCTAATTCAATTAAAACCAAAAGGTATTTCTTGATCATATGCTGTATACCCAGAAGCATGGTAGGCACCATGGGAGATATAAAAATATTTTTATAAGCTCTCTTTGTGGTTAAGAATATTATAGTTTAGTGAGAAAGATAAAAATTATGCCCATGAAACCAGAAAGAGATGTTAAAATAAAAGCAAACAGTTGGAGTATTGCTTCAAACTCTTTTTGCTATGAGAATTCAGAGCAGGCAAGCACTGGAGCGGATTTGAACAACCAGCAAAGCTGTTGGTTTGTGGAGCTGGAACTGATTTCTAACGGAAGGGTGGACTGATCCTGGTGTTAGAGTGGAACTGGGTCACACCACTGCACCCCAGCCTGGGCAACAGAGCGAGACCCTGTCTCAAAAAAAAAAATGGATCTTGAACTTGAGAGAATGAGAGAGAGAGAGTTATGTTCTACTTTCTTTCTTTTCTTTTGTTCTCCCCTTTCTTTCTTTCTTTCTTTCTTTCTTTTTTTTGAGATGGAGGCTCACTCTGTCACCTGGGCTAGAGTGCCGTGGTGTTAGCCTGGCTCACAGCAACCTCGAACTCCTGGGCTCAAGCAATGCTCCCACCTCAGCCTCCGAGAAGCTGGGACTACAGGCGTGTGCCACTCAAGCTAATTTTTCTTCTTCTTCTTTTTTTTTTTTTTTTTTTGAGACTCAATCTTCCTATGTTTCCCGGGCTGGTCTTGAACTTCTGGCGTCAAGAGATCCTCCCCCGTCAGCCTCCCAAGCAGCTGGGATTACAGGCATGAGCGAATATTTTTATTATTCCCTAATATACTCTCTCCTCTAAAGTCTGACCTGTGTGAAATTTCTACAAACAACCCATGGCTTTTCCTGTCCTTGTACAGGAAATTATTTCACCTCTATCATTATTTCACCTCTTCTTGAAATTCCTACTCTAATATTTAAGGTTACCAAATAAAATACAAGATCCTCAATTTCTTTTCAATATCAGGTAAACATTGAATATTTTTAGCATATGTACGTCCTAAATAGTGATGGGGCATACCTGATACTAATGAACTTATTTGTTCTTTATCTAACATTCAAATTCAGCTGGTCATGTTGCATTTTATTTGGCTGAATCTGGCAACCTTACTGACAGCATCCACCTTACTCTCTAACATTCATTTACATACTATTATCGGTTTCTCCAAAAAATTTAGATTTTTAGCTCCCCATAGGACAGGAATTATGTTTTATACTTCTCTTTCCTTTATGGCAGAAGAGCTGGCAGAAAAGAAGGCCAGATAGTGATTATTCCAAGCCTGAACTAGTCAGGTTTAAGATAATGACTCTGCAAAGCAGAGATATAGAGAGGGCTTTAGCGGGGACAGGAGTGCATCCCAGATGTTTCCAGCAGAATTTAGTTACTGTTAAGACCTGGAAGTGTAAGAAAAAGTAACTAGACTATATGTTGCTGTTGTTTATCTCTTAGCACTTTATTCCATAAATAGATACACAAAACCGACATTATACAAATCACTGCTGAATGCACTGTTCTGGATACAAAGTTGAGTATCCAGATACTCTTCCTGCCTTCAAGAAGCTTAAAGTATATACCAGTCAATACATATACATACAAGGCAACCTTATGATTGTCCGTAGGAGTGGGTATCCGCAAAATTCTAAAGCAGTGGTTCTCAACTGGGGACAATTTTACTCCCCCCCCGCCCCCCGGGTGACTTGGCAGTGGTAGCTGGAGGCATTTTCAGTTGCCGTGACAGTGCTATTGGCATCTAGTGGATAGACAAAGCAAGAATGCTGAATTTTACAAGGCACAAGACTGATATCGCGGATGTCCAGATTAAAAAAAGAACAAGTGTCCAAAATGTCAATAATGCCCCAGCTGTGAAAGCTTGGTCCAGAAGAATGCAGTCAAAAAGCAACACTTCTGCCTTTGGCGCTCAGAGGAAGCATCTGTATATGTATGCGGTGGAATTGAAGGCAGTGAACACAGCGTGAGAAAATGCACCGAAGTTCAACATTTGGTGAGGGAATGGCACAAGCTTTGATTATCTTGAGGTCAGGGCTGTGCTGGAGACCAGTGGGCATTAGGGCAGAGAGCATCTTGGGCTAGCATTTTCATGCATTGCCACTACAACTAGTAATGGAGAATTTGGAGAACAGGTTCCATATATAACAAAGATCAGTTTATTAGGAAATTTTAGTTTATATTGGGGAACATTTGGAAAAGTCAGCGATGATTTTTTTTACTTCTAGGGGGCCATGCTTCCAAAACAAAACAAAACATGGTAATTAGGTAATCTTGACTGCGACCCTAACTGGAACAATTTACTTGTCTCAACTCTTCATTTCCTCCTATAACTGAAGCAATGGCCCATGGGAGCTAATCTTTAAATTTTTTTGTATTAATATCACCACCTTGTTATCTCATTCTTTTAATCCTTCCTCTTCATCCTGTGGTAAAGTCACAGGAGTCCCAATTTCTTCTTAGGCAGACCTGCTGAATGTTACATGCTGAATGAGACCCAGAAAGCAAGATACAAGAACAAACTGGATGAGTTGAGAACCTATCTTAAATTCTGTGGTTCAGAGTTTGGAACAAAACCCAAATATTTTGGTATCAGTGCTTATTTCACCTTGGCAAAACATGGCCTTCTGTTTCAAAAGCGGGGGTAAAAAGCTTATTAAAAAGTCTCAAAATGCTTCTTCAACATCAAATAGCTCCTAGAAAAATATTTTGATGAGTTAAGTGTAAATGAATCAGAAACATATGGATTACATTTCCTTTAGATTACACATGGGTTTCAAAATTAAGGGGAAAAGTGCTCAGGGCAAAATGCATTTTGGATTTTATTGAACCCAAAATATTTGAGAAATAACTCAAGACACTCAAAGAACCCAAAATCCTGCCAGGCTTCCCAATCCCTTGTGAAAAGCAAATTAGATTTTAAAATTCCTTTTGCTTTAGTGATCTATGGTGTTACATGAAATTCGGATGAAAAACTTCTTTTCTATATGTGATTTTCATTCTGGATATTTTCACTTACAACTTTGGCAAAAATCTTGACTTTAAGTGTACTTTCGATTGGCTAAGCTGGCTAGATAGCTGAGCCTGCTCTGCCCTGCTTGGTGACAGGAACATTTGATTTGTCTCCTGCATAGTCATAGAATGAGGGGATTAATCAAAGAGCTTCAGATAGTTTTATAGCAAATGATAAAAGGCAATGTTTACAAGTCACCATCTTGCATTTAGCTTTCCACTCATTTATTGGACATTGATGAAAACTTTTCCATTATTTCTCATTTCCCTTACGCTTTGAGAGGCTCTACTTCAAGACTCCATATTTCAAAAATGTAAGGTAACTCATGCCTATTTAGTAACTCAATCTTTTGCTTATTTCAGTGGCAAAGCCAAAGTGTGGCTGGAGGAGGGTGCCATTATATCCAGTTCCCTAAAGACACAGTCTATGTAAAAGCAGCATGATTGCTAAGCAGAAAACTTTAAGACAATTCCCCTAACCATACTTCCAATTGGTTTTCTGTTCCTAAGCTCCTCCTACATAGAATTTTGAGAGTGATAATACTTATTATTTTATTCCTTCATTGAACATATGATTAATATTTCTTAGCACCTGCTATAATGGTGGACATGGTGGTGGATGTGAGACACACAAAAATCAAATAAGTCATGGCCATGCATCTTCAAGGAACTTCACATACCCACACAATTCTCCGAGACAAGAGAACCGTGGATGTGTAGCCTTCAAGAGTACCCTCTGCTAAAGAAGGGGCTGTCCAACAGGAAACCACTGTCCAAAATTATAACGTGGAACTACAAAATAGCAGTTGCTTAAATCTAATTTGAGTGATTCTGTTTGGAGCATTTTACGGTGAAGTAAGTTTATAGCGAAGCTTTCCTACTCTGTATGTCTAACACGTTTTCCTCTCTTCTTCTTCCTCTGGTAACTCAAGATCCAAACCAAATGTCATCTCTAAAATGAGAGTTCACATTTCTACCATGGTTGAGTGAAATCCTTTCTCTGAATTTCCATCAAACATGGAATACGTACTTATTTATATCATTTTTAGCACTGTGTTTGAATTTATTTATTTATACCTCAGAGTCTCCTATCAACCATTAACATTTTTGAGAAAAAGGACTATATTCTGGTCTTATTTTTATTTCCAATATGGAGCATATTGCTTGGAATGTGCTAAGCACTTAAATGTTATTAAATGAATGGAAAATTGGATAAATGATGCTATTTTTAAAAAGGGAAATGGAGAAATATGAAAATACACCACAGTCCCAATCTCAGTTGTATCACACAAGCGGCTTTAAGAATCTCATTCTAGGCCAGGTGCGGTGGCTCGCGCCTGTAATCCTAGCACTCCGGGAGGCCGAGGCGGGCGGATTGTTTGAGCTCAGGAGTTTGAAACCAGCCTGGGCAAGAGCGAAACCCTGTCTCTACTAAAAATACAAAGAAATTAATCGGACAACTAAAAATACATAGAAAAAATTAGCTGGGCATGGTGGCGCATGCCTGTAGTCCCAGTTACTCAGGAGGCTGAGGCAGAAGGATTGCTTGAGCCCAGGAATTTGAGGTTGCTGTGAGCTAGGATGATGCCATGGCACTCTAGCCCGGGCAACACAGTGAGACTCTGTCTCAAAAAAAAAAAAAAAAAAAAATCTCATTCTAAACAGAATGGGCTTCTATTTAGAATCTACACAGAACAAATGGCTCATATTTACTAAATGTGGTTATTAGTTACATGCACAGTGCGTGTCAAAAGAACAATCAGAAGTTAATGTTTGGATTCACCGAGATAAATATATATATTCATGTAGTCAGTCATTTATCCACTCCTTTCTCCATGCTAGACCATAATTTCTTGAAGGCCTTCCTTGCAGTCAGCAGTTCAGAAACCATATAGTTAGAACACTAAAAAGTTCTGAATGTGTTATACTAAAAAATTTTAAATATATCCCAAATACAAAAGGTTGATTTTATCACATGGGAAATGTGTCCTAAGCTTCCTGGGTTAGTGAACACACTCACCAAGTAAATTCTTCACACTACTAAAAGACCCTTTTCGAGTAGCTATTCACAGCTATTAAATTTTCTTAGGTTTTTATATGGTTTCCTTGGATTATAGACAATATAACAAATAACACTTGTGCTCACGGTTATCTGTAAGTGGCCAGGGACATTATACTAAGGAGATTTTTCTTCTCAGTGTTTGTGTATCATGAGAAAATGTGAGCCTTTTTTTTTCATACAGAGAAGATGTCTTCGAGACCCTTATGTGACTGGAATAGAACACAAGAGTAGTACATTGACTGCAAAGCCCCAAAATCTTGACTACATAAAGAGTAAAAAAAAAATGTTTTTAAGCTTGAAATGTATAATCCATATTCCATGGGACTCTCACATACATGCATAAAGAAAATTTAACAGGATTCTACGTCTAGTCTCATTCTTTAAGTTTCTCAAATCCTTGCCCTCTCCTGATTTTATTTAAGCCCTCTATTAGTTTATTACTTTGACAGGAGCCCAGGTAATTATGCCGGCTTCTAAGTCCTACTGTAAGTTACGTCTGCATCTCCCTGAACACACACAAAATTTAGTGCCACTGCAGCACTTCTAAAAACAAATAAAGGATTTGTGAACTAGTCACTAAGCATCCGACGCAATTAAACTGCATTTGTTTCTTTTTTGGCATTCTCACACAATCGAAGCCTTGTAAGAGGTAGGCACTCCTCAAATCAGACTGTGTTTTCTTTAGAGGAAAGTGTGCCAAAAATCCTCCTACTCTACGTAGCTAAAGTCTCAGCTAGCAGGAGGTGGACAGTTGCAACACACACACACACACACCCCTTTCCCCATGCTGCTGCTAAAACCACGATATGAGCATAAAGACAGAAACCTGTTCCTCCAAACATATTAATGTGGAGGAAGAGAAATAAACCCTCTTAGAAACGAACCGTTGCTGCCCACAGTCCCAATCAATTACAGGCTTACTTAAGATAAAACAAAGACAATTCCCTTTAAAAGCATATACACTGGCAATTAAGAGTAAAAGCAGAGAAAATAAAATAGAAACTGTTTTGGAAAAATAAAATTCTCTTTTTTTTAACTTTTAAAACAAGTAAAAATAGAGCTTACCTTGAGGTATATCCCAACAGTTTTTAATCGCCAACCCCAAGCTGTTACATGTTGAACATTTCTTTTTTTTAAGAAAGTCTTTAAAATCTGGTTAATTAGAACTGACTACCATTAACTCTTTGATTGATTCAGCATCCTGTTGTGCCGGCTCGTGCTCGCGGGTTCCCCACTGGTTCCCCTGAGTTGCTCTCCCACATTGGCATGAATACTAGGTATGGGTTGAAGTTGCACAACAGTCCTTGTTATAAAAATAATTTATCATGGAAAAACCAAATAAGGTGTATGTGTGGTCTAAGCAGACCCAGGTAGTTGTAAAGACTTTTACTCCCAACTCAATATCAGACAATCCCTTTAACCTCTTTGTGATTCTGTTTTCTTCTCTGCATCATATGATAGAGATCGGTGAGGCCACCTCTAATCAGCTTGCCGAAGAAATAAAATTCCTTGCCTTCTTCCATCAATACTACCACCTACTGAGCATTAGATGGAACACACTTTGATAAACATTTTCCAGACTTTATCCACATAATCCTATAAAGTAGGAATTGTCATCGTGATATTAAGAGGATGAACCTGAGGATTAGCAAGCTTTAATACCTCACACCTAGTAAGAATCCGAGATTGAATTTGAGCCCAGTTTTGTCTGACTCCAAAACCCGTCTTTACCATTATCCTTCCATAATTCTGTCTGCAAAGTTCTTTCTTGTCCAGTGTGCCAGACTTGCAGCTCTTGCTCTACTATTTTAGGGAGCAATGAAGAAAAAAGAAAAATGGACCCCTAACAAAGTAATTAATGGAAAAAATAAAGTTCTACTTTTCTCCCTGAAAGTACTATATCTTTGGAAGTACAGCAACTTTTTCTCCTGCCTTGCACTAGTTTGCTAAAATGCATACCAAGGCTTGAAAGCACTATAGCATATCTTAATGTTCTTTTGAATGATTATTTGCATGTTGAAAAATTATCTTATGGAACGATCAAGAAACTATACAGTTATCAAAAAGAATGTTATTGATACGTGTTAGGAGACAATTCTCCATAGGTCTCACATTTCCCTGTGTCTTGCAAGCAGAGGCACTAACTGCCCTTTGTTCTGAACTCTCTTTTCAAAGATGTTTGTTCAGAAAACAGCTTTGAAATGGGGATAATCTCCCCCCACTGGGGAAATGCACAGGCATGGTTTCTATCCAGTATACTATAGATAATGTCTTTCCCTGGAAAAAAGAGCAGGTATGCTTATTGCCCATTACAAAAGGTTCAGAGTCCCTAAACTCAGAGTTCCTCACCTGTAATGTAACCCACTGTGTGCATGTCATCTGTTCCTTTTTATATAGTCTTGTGGGAATTGGGTCTTAGAGAATGTGCACAAAAACGCTGGTACTATGGCTGCTGTTGTTGTGAGTAATGAATTATCTTTCATCTCTGACCCAAGAGTTCCGTGTCTTCAACCAACACCTAGGAAATTGTGGTCGGCTGACTTACAAGCTTGTAAGTAGGGAAAAATCTCAGATCTTCATAGTTCATGACAATATAACTGGTCACTACTCTCAGAATAGTTTGTTAAAACCAGCTTTGTTAGCCTTAAATGTTCACAGTATAGATGTAAGTTTGGTTTTGCTCTTGATATTCTAGGATTATTGCCAGTCTACTCTGAGATTGTAAATACTTAAATCCTTGGTATACGTCCACTGAAATGTTCGTTTTTACATAGCATCCTTCATATCAAGTATTTTAGTATCTTTTTAAAAGGAATAATCTTCTTAATGAAAATTGAAAGTAGTTTATGGACTACTCTGTGCTTTCTGAGTGCCAGAGTACTGCTCTTTTCCATTTTAAAAAAAAAGGTCCAAATGCATCACATTTACTTAATAACCTGTTTTTTCAAATGAGGCAAATGAAATTGGGAATTGTGTTTTTACAAGAGCAACGATCCTAGAAAATAAAATATATTCTTTACATGGAATTTTCATTCATAAATTCAATTTATATTATTTGTTTTGCTTTGGATGTTATATCTATTAGACTATAATTGCCAAAGATTAATATTTATTGGGACCAACATAAGTTCTTGATAAAAATGAAGACTAATGCTCTCTCCCACTCTATTTTGATTCAGAATTCCTGGGGTGATATTTTGTACAAAAAACTAAATCATATTAAATTAAACCTCCAAGTGATTCCAATGCAGTTATTTTGCAAAACACACAGGCATAACATAAAATACATTACAATTGGAATTAGGAGATATGGGGCTCAAGTCCTTTGACTTTGAACAAGATATTAAAGCCTTAATTTCTTCTGTGTTCTCATTTATAAAATGACCACATTAAGCTACAATTTACGCAGGTTTTTTTGTTTATTTTATATTCTATGACTTTATAGATCAAGCAACATCTCTTCCAGGGAATCTTCTGCTTGGCTCAGGTTCCACGGAAAGTAAAGCCTGAGAGAGGTATTAAGTGGTTAATGCATTACTGGGAAGTGGAATCCCAGGATGAGGGAGTGAAAGAAACAAGACATGAAGCAGGAACAGGTGGGAGTCAAACTCAAGGTGACGCCTTAGCAAGTTGGCCACTGCTTCCTAAAGTGACACAGGCCATCACTGGGCCTTGTGTGCTGTCTCTGGACAGGCTATACAGCAAAACTGTGCCTCAAAACAGTCCCTTAGACACATAACACTGAGATAATCAAATCATCTGGTACAACGTGCCACTCACATCCAGGCATGCCCTCCCACCCCCGTTATATTTGATTTCCAAAATACAATAGTGAATGCCTATTTTTAATGAGGACAAGTGGGCCCAGTAGGCATATGAGGCTGAGGGGATCTGAAGCAGAAATCAATCAGTATATGGTAATTTATGAGTTCTCATTTTCTCCTTCAAAATGTATTTATCTTATTATTATTTCCTATATTAGCCTGACATCCTTGATAATATGTTTGTGTTTGAAATTATCAGGATAACAAATATGATTGTAAGTTCTGTTGAATACAGGAACTGTGCTTCTATATATTATATCTCATAGCTTTTAGATCACAGTATCAGACATTTTGTACACTCAATATTTCTAAATAACTTGCACATACTTTATGAAAGGATAAAAATGCACACGAGATATCAATTGTCGTGTTTCAATGCATCGTTTTCTGTTTTGTTTGATTCTGCGTTTAGGTCTCTTTCAAAGCACAGTGTGGAAAAAAAGGCATGAACATTGGTGACACAAAGTCCTGATTTCAAATCCTGTTCTGTCACATATTAGCCCATGATCTTGGGCAAGTTACTTTAAGTCAGAGAATAATAACTTACTCTCTGGTAAAAGAATTTTAATAATTTCCTCCAAATAGTAAGTGGATTGGAAAGACAGGACATATAACACATACAGGCACAGTGGCTGGCACATGTATAGGAGATTAATGCTAATTTCCCCACTAACCTCTTAGAGAAAGCTTTCTAAAAATATCTCTTAGCTGATGTCATTGTGTCAAGTTATAAAATGGGAACCTATCTTTAGCAGTTTCTTTGTTTCCAGATGAAAATGTGTATTGAGAGATTTAAAAAATCAGGAGGAATATTCCAAGTGTGGAAAAGTATACTTTAGGAATATTCCAAGTGTGGAAAAGTATACTTTAAGATTTTCTCCAGTGGACACGTCATATCTGTTATCTACCTATGATCTATCTAATTATCTATCTATATACCTATATCTACCTATCTATGTAATTCACCTATCTCTATCTATATAAATATATTTATCTACCATTTGTCTACATATATACAAATATAAATCTTAATTTAGAATTAGGGTCATGGTTTTTGCATATTAAAACTAACACATTACCTAATGAAGACATCTCTCTGCTACCTATCTGTATAAGCTCTGTGTCTATGGAAAAAAAAAACCATAGCCATATTCTTAACCCAATAAAAAAATCATTAACAGTTTTCAGTAGAATGAGTTTCCCTCGCTCATTTTAGCTGATGATTTCTTTTGCCATAAATTACTGAAAATACATGCAATTATAACAATTATGTCTTTACACAACCTAGATCCCTGGAGTAACTGATCTTTAATTTTATGAGAATGGCTTAAAAGAAGAATTTCTGCCTCAAAAACTTGTTCATGGGCAAAGGCAATCTTATAACACAGAGACTCTGCTGAACCTCTCCTGATTTTGACTATGAATATTCATTTTAACCCGCTCAAGGATAGGCGGGAGGTGGGAGGATTATTACATAATATGATTTCCTTTTGAGGGGAGATAGGATTCCCCATCCCTTGATAAAAGTTTTCAATGGTTGAAATTTTTGCTAAAAGAGAGAGAGGAAAGAAAGGAATATATATGATAACCAGGGTCTGTGGCAGCTCCCACAACCAAATACTGTTCTCTCCATTTGTATGTGGTTTATCTAACTAGAATGCCATTACCATAAACTGGGGGACCCACAGCTAGAGCAATGGAGAATGGATTATGCAGATTGCTGCTTTCTCAAAAGCTTTAATCTATTTGGTCGATCCCTTCCTTGCCTTTGTCCATTCTAACATATGTAGTTAAAAAAATGCAAACCATTCCTCGATGTTTCCTTCTCTTGTTTTAATTCTGTGTCTTCAAAAAATCTTGCTGATCTTATCTAGACTAAGTAAACTTAATGCTGAACCCCCTCCATGCAAAGATAGCCCTGTAATTGCCCTCGGTTTCTCCCTCTGGGAAACACTTCCCACCGAACATATGTCTATGTAAATGCATAGAGAAATATCTGGAAGGATGTGCATCCAAGTATGAAAAGTAGTCACCTCTGAAGAGAAGAATGAGATTGGGAAATGGAGGACAAAGGTGAAGAACTTCCATTATTTAGTCAACAGACTCTGAATTGTCTTAATTTATCACACCGAAAATGTTTTTTGTGTTACATTTTGAAAAGGAAGAAAACAAAAGTTGTTTGTTTTTTTTTTTTAATTCTAGAAAATAAAAGAAAGGAATATGAGGACCAAAGGGCAAAGAAAGGAAGCCAAAGGGAGTTACAGAAGGGAAGAGAAAAGAAGGGAAAACAAGAAGAGAGGAGAGATGAAACGGGATTTCATACTTTATGTTGTCAGTTTTTTCTTTTTCTTTTTTCTCTGTGTTGATTTCAGTGACAGTAGTCCAACCCCTTGCAGAATGAGCCCCTTCGTGACTTAGAAACAATGACATCCCTAGGTTTGGAAAAATATTTAAAGTTTCCTTCCCCTATATTAATAGAGTTTGCAGATACGTTTCCTCCTTAGCTGTAGTAATCAATGCCAAACATATCAGAACATCGAATATATCAGAATCATCCTAGATCCAGTAGGTAGAGTATGCCAATGATATCTGTCTCTTTGCTAAAACAATAAGATAATTTATATACATTAATTTTAACAGAAGTGTAGAATAGATCTAGTATAGGTTTAAATGAGGACTCATAACAATAATAACAAAACCTAGGTATTTATTTGTTAATATTGACTATCTGTTAGCTAAACTTACTGTGTAAAATGCTAGAAAAATATCAGTTAATGAAACAAAGCAGATGCCAAACCTCATGGAACCTATAGAGGAGAGCATAATAGTAGAAGTGATTTAAGCATAGAAGTGGGTTATCTTTATAAGCAGCTGATAAAACAGATAAAATAAACTATGAAACAATAATAATAATAAATAAGTCCAGAATAATCTTTTCATTCTTCCTAAAAATATTGGCATATAATTCTAAGGCTATTCCTAATAAATGAAAGCTGATGTGCCTTCTTACACTGAAAGAATTCTGCATAGAATGTCCATGAAAAGCACAGATCCGAAAGAAAATTAAACTTAAAAATGTGCTGTGAGTATTCTATTAAAAAAAATAACTGTTTAAACATGCAATCCCATAATTAGCCTGGATCTCTCATTCAAGCACTGCAGGTCAAAACCACCAACTTTTCCAAGTCAATGGGGAAAAACCTTCCATTTCTCTCTTGTGTATTTGGATGTGTGTAATTAGACTTCTCCTATGCCAACAAAAACCCATGAAGGCTTTCTCTATACAAGTTTAGATTGTTCCTGCTCCAAAAATGGGATCAGAACGTGCTGGTACACCATCAGCAACACCACTGGATGGGAAATACCACCAAGCCATTTCAGCAGAGAAGTGACTTCTCTCCACTAAGATAAATACCTGAAAAAATTTAAAAAATGAAATCAATGGAGCAAAAGCAAATGCTATTAGTCTAATGACGGCAATGGATTTGGTGTTGAATTTTTCCTGCTAATTTACACTGATTTCCTTGGGTGGCTGATGTTTTAGCTGATCCTGTAAATGGATGAGCTATTAATGTGGTAAAACCTGAGGTCACTAACCACTGTATCAGTTAGCATTTGGTTTGCCTAAATATTACATAAAATAAAAATAACAATAGTTTAAACAGGATCTCTCTCTCTCTCTCCCCTCTGTCTCTCTTCTCTCTCACACACACCAGTGGGTTGGCTTGGCAGCTTAGGACAGTTATGGTGACTCTGCAGGGTTATTAGAGACCCATATTCCTATAATTTTATTCCTCCCTGGCGGCAGATTGAGCGGCCACAACATGTGATCCCATACCACATGTTCTTCTATGATACCACCTTGTTAATCTCCAATAAAGACCAGGGGGAAAGTCATCTGTCTTCTTGAATCTGAGCTGGTTTCAGTGATTTGCACGTCAGCAATAAAATGGAGCAAAAGAGATGCCATATGACATCCCAAGTTAGGTCGTCAAAGACCATGCAGCTTTGCCTGGTTTTCTTAGAACACCACGCTTGCAGAATCTCTAGCTTCCATACTGTGAGAAGCCCAGGCACGTAGAAAGGCCAGAAAGATGTTCTGGTTCACTGTCCCGCCTGAATCTAGCCTTGAAATCATCTCAGGACATTTCGTCAAAGAAGCCTCCAAGTAATTCCAGTCCTCAGCCATTCATGTCTTCACAGCTGACGCCCCAGCCATCGTGAAGCCTTGTGGGGCTGAGACAAGCCACACCACTGTGTTCTGTTTAAATTCCTCACCCCCAGAGTCCTCAAGCATTATAAAATAGGTGTCATTTTACATTACTGAGTCTGGAGTTTATTATTCAGTCACAGAGCATTGGAACAAACATGTCCAGCATGTCACTGAACTCCAAGATGCGTGCTGCAGACCCAGCCATTGTATCCATATTCCAGGCCTGAATCTTGATTCACTGGAAGCAGAAAATATTTTAAAGGCTAGTCACTTTCTTCTTTGGATTCTTAGGGAATCTGGCAAAATACTGTAGGGCTTAAATTTGGTCCTTCCGAAATGGAGCATGCTTACCAAACAGCAACCTGGTATGGCCTTGCAGCGAAATTCCTATTCCATTCTATGGAACAGGCCCCTGAGGAAATTGTGAAATATTTATGGTATTAATCATGATAAGGATAATACTAGCGTATCAGAGCTAATTTTCATCAGCTACTTTGTGAAATGTTTCACATGCATTATCTCATTTGGACACGACAACCCTGTGAAGTAATTTCTGTTGCCATCCTCATTTAACCAGGGAAGACACAAAAATTAAACTATAGAGCCAGCGTTTTGCTGAGTTAAGATTCAAACCCAGGCCATGAGACAGATGGCAAAGCAAACTGAGCATGATGTGGATTCAATCTCAGAATCTCTCTCTTTTGAGCTTGGTTCTTTAACCAGATATGGTCGTCCCACAGTACCCATGGGGGATCAGATCCAGGATACTGGGTCTGAAGATGCCCAAGTCCCTGATTTCAAATGACAGAGTATTTGCATATCACCTGTGCACATGCTCTTGTATATTTTTAATCATCTCTAGATTAATTGTAATACCTAATATAATGTAAATGATAGGTAAATAGTTGTTATACTATACTGTTTAGGGAAAAATGACAAGAAAATAGTCTGTACATGTTCCGTATAGACAATTTTTTTCCTAATATCATTCATGGGCAGTTGGTTGAATCCAGGGGTGCGGAGTCCGTGAATGTGGAGAGCTGATTGTAACGTCTGAGGTTTTTGCTATGGAGTGAAGCCACTGGCCAAAGCGTCAACACTCCAAACATAAGCAGCCTACGTAGCTAGAGCTAGCAGGTGAGGCAGACAGAGGACGATGAGCCGTGATGCCATCACGATGTAGGTGAGTGTGTCATATGGAAAGAGTCCCTTTCCTTCCTTCCTTTTTTTCCTTTTTGCAAGACATGTTGCCCTAATAGCGGAGTGTGGCTTAGAGGCAGCCTCACTTGAATGTGCTTTGGGAGAGAGCCTAATACCTCATTTTTTAAAAAGAAAAATACACATACACACACGCACACACACACGCACTCACATATAGATCCAAGCCAAAAATATCAAGCAGTTCATGGCTGTTAAAAAGCCAGGGAAAGCTGAGTCGCACCCTTCAATGTTTTCTTTCAAGCACACTGACCACCCTCCCTTCCCTTCACAACATCTTATTTAGTGAAGCACGAGGTGTCCAAATGGAATAAAATGTTGCAACATTGAAATTTGGATGCTGCCTAAAGTTCTCTTTCATAGTCAAACTTCTTCGCTTCCCGCCCCCCTTCAGTTCTAGGCATCCTAGGAGAAACATCTCCATGGAGAGCTGGAGGGAAAGGGGTTAATGGGAGAGGCTTGGAGCCAGACCTCTCTTAACTGGGGAATTGGCAGCTAGCAGTTTGGAACGCTGCCTCGAATGTCTGACTGAACGTTTTTATTATCCTTTATGCCCAAAGGTGGCTTTTAGACACCCACAGCAGCACAGGGCCTTCTGATGGGGATTCGACAGACGGGAGCCAGAAAGCTGTCTGCCCCTTTCGCGATGACTGGGGAACCCCACGGAGGAAACCGCCTCCCCCTCCCCAACCCGAGGCTGGACGTGCACTCCCTCACCCTTCAATAAACTGCAGACCCCCTGGGGGAGTTGTAAACTCGGTAGGGAGTTCTGAGAGTTGGTGGTGGAGGGGGCGGGCGGGCAGGGGGAGGGGGCCTAAGAGATGGAGGGAAGAGTGAGGCCAGCCCAGAGGAGACTTAAAATAGATTTTAAAGAAGAAAGGAAAGAATAGGAGAGCTGAACACAGAAAGAGTGATGATATGAAGACGACAAAGTCGAAGACAAAAATGAGATACCTAGAGAACAGGAAAGGTGGACGGAAGAGAACAGAGATAAAGGGAAAAAGTAAAAGACTGGAAAACGCATCCTTATCCTAGAACCTGCAATGCCTCATTTGCCTTTGGAAGGGTCTGAGTTGGCATTTGTATAAAGATATTTCCATTTTAATCATCCTGACCTGCTCCATTAAAATTGACCTGTGTTAATTTACCATGGAGTGAAACCCTGTAGCTCCTTAAAAATCTTTAAAAGTGTCCTGGGCTCCAAAGCAGTAGTTTGTTACTTTGATTTCTCCATTTCCCAACAGGAAATACGATGCATCCAGGTATTTGGAAGCAGGTTGGAGTCACTCACCAGAGGCTGTTCTTATATAATGCAGTGGTTATGAGCAGGCACAGAGACTGTGTGGAGGAGGTCAACCGCAAACCCAGTGGGGAAAAATATTCTCTTTTGGAGAGCCTGGTGCTGCCTTCAGTCTCCTTTCCATGCAGCTCCCTGAGACCAAAATGAGAAGGCACCCATCAGCTCACAAACCCCTCCTAGAAATTTGCTTAGAACTGGGGATCAGGGTTCTACGTGACCCAAAATGCACTTGGGATAGAAGAGTTCTGAGGCATGGAAACACTTATTTAATAAGAAGAATAATGAAAGTTTCTAGGGCTTTACTGAACCCAAAGTGTTTCCTTCTCACCCATCATCGCTTTGAATGCACACCCCACGTTGTCATACAAGAAATGGCAGGTGTTATTCGTATTCCCAATTAGCAAAGAAGGGAAGCAGCAAAGTGAGTCTCAAAGTGTGGTCTGTAGACCACATTCTAATTATCCTGTTTATAATGCACGTTTCCTTACCTCTGCAATATAGTCAGACTAAATCAGACTCCCTGGTAGAAGCTATATTTTTACCAGGTACCTTAAGACCACTGGATTTAAGGAGCAGCACAGGGTTAGCACATTGGAGAAGTTGATTATCATATGTCAATGGGACTTTTGCAATAGCTTACTTATCTCCCATTTTTGTAGAAGATGAAATTGAAGCTCGAAGAGGTTAAGTGATTTGTCCAAAGCTACATCAGAGTCCGCTGCAAATCAGTAAGGGATATAACTAGAAATATGTAACTAACTAGAAATAAATGTGTAACTAGAAATAAAACTTCAACCTTCCCACTGCTGGTTTTCTCTGTTCTTTCAATTATGCCTTTCTGACATAGGAATGATTTGACAATGGATCTTTTGAAATCTCCATTATGGCAGCTCCTAATAGGGGTAGTAATCGCATACAGTATTCATGCCTCCCAGTATCATTCCTGGTGAAACAAGCCACCAATCTTAATCATACTCCTTTAAATGTAGTCCTATAGAAAATACCTACTTTCTACTCAGACATGGAACTATTTTAGTTTTTAACCAAAATCTTTATGCCAGGTAATTGGAAGGATCACTATTCCAATAACCAAAGTGTAATTATATTAGGTGTTCAGGCACCATTCTGAATTCCTAATGTACGTATTCAATTAAACAGATGAGCTCATTCACTTTTCTAAAGCAAACCACTGAGTAAGTACCAGCACCACCTGATGAACACAGCGAGCCCTGATGTGACTTGCTTGAGTTTGCATAGCACTAGGCTGGGCTGTGAAGAAAGGCTATTTAGCTTTAGAGGTAGCAAGATTAACACCACTAATACTGCTGCTCTGTCTGTGAAGGTGGAGTGTACACTGGCATGGGGGTGGCTGGAGTGTACACTGGCATGGGGGTGGGGGAGTTCTATAAATTTTAGTGGGGAAAAAATATCCTGAATAGCTCAGGACTGTGCCAGTGATACAGAACTACAAACTCACTTTTGCATAAAGCATCTCAAGGTACATTTAAAATAAATCATCCCCTTTACAATCAGTCAATCAAATAACACAGTTGTAGCAGTGACCGTGATGCTGATGTGGTTCAATTGTTTTACAGATGAGGAAATCAAGGATTAGAAAGGTAAAAACATCTTTTTCTAAAGTCTCAGGTTGCACAAAGGTAGGTATGGGCCAAGTTGTATAAGTTGCAAATACAATCAGTCTCTTGAAACGGTGTCTTAGGTGTGAGTACATAGGTATTATCCTATTGCCATGACCACGATTCATGATTAACAACCACAAAACCTCGCTGGGATACAATGATAAGTGTTTATTGCTCACAGGACTGGTGTGGTCAGCCTGGTGCCTCTGCTGACAGTGAGTGGACTTTCATATTGGTGGGGGTCAGCAGACTGCTGGCTGATCTGTGATGGCCCACTAGTTTTGCCCCATGTATCCCCATTCCTAGCTTGGAAAATTTTCCATGTCAATGGAGGAGGCACAGGGGCACAAGTGAAACATGCAAGCATAATTGCAAGCCTCTGCTTGACTTGCCATGACTCCAATCATCTCATCGACCAAAGCAATGGTCTGACCTGGCCCAGATCAGAACTGGGGCACTGCACTTTACAGGGCAAAGGACATAGAAACAAAGCCATTTATGCAATTAATCCACCAAGTGAGGGAGGAGTAAAGGGATCCCACAGAAGTAAGAAATCAGATAACACCAACTACGCAATGCTAATTTTTAACATCCAAACTTTGAAGTCACATCTTTCATTTGGGGAGCATTTGCTACATTTAATAAATGAAGAGAAATACATCATTTTGCTAAAATAAGGGAAGTGCTGAA
The DNA here is from genome assembly GCA_004363605.1 of Indri indri. NCBI lineage: Eukaryota > Metazoa > Chordata > Mammalia > Primates > Indriidae > Indri > Indri indri. Next base: position 68,148 of record RJWJ010001304.1, read on the forward strand.
TTTAAGAAGCCTGGACTATTTTATCAAATTAGGTTCACCGTGCTGGTAAGTGTCATATTGAATTTAGGAACTCTGGCAAATGTTCCAATTCCTCTTAGGTTCTACATAGCTAAGTGTAAAGATCCTTTTCTAGAAAACCTGGAGGGAATATATACATATATATATGTAATTATATATATAAAAATTTTAAATTAGGTTTCAATTTAATTTAAATTTTAAAATAAAATTTATATATATATATATATTATATATACATCTATATCATGCAATAGGAAAACTTTATAATGGGTCCATCACAGGTTTAGTTTAAGAAGTGAGTTTGCTTTGGCAATATAAATATTGTTCAATTTATAAAACATTAATGTATTAACAATTTATAAAAGATTAATATATTTGCAACTTTTCCAGAATTCATCTAGGACTAATTTGGATACATATAATAAAGCATTAAAATGCTCTACTTTAGTTAAATTGGAGATGTATTTTTAAATGGAGATCTATTTTTTAATATGGGAGAGCGTGTGTGGACAATGTTGCATAAGGATTAAAATATCTTCCTCAAGAAGGTAAAATTCAAGTGTCACATTAAAAAAAAATTGTAGCTGTTATTCCTGGTAAAGACCAAAACTATTTTCACCTTTTCTCCATGCTAGTTGGGCTAATTCCATAACTAACCACCTTCTGTCATTCTCCAAGTCTCTTGAAAAGAGTTCTTTAAAAAACATGCATGCACTCACACATCCTCACAAGCATGTGAGCTTTCATGCAAGCAAAAAAACAAATAACAAACAGAAGCAATTAAAAGCAAATACACACAATCCTACTAATATAAACTCTTTATAAATTCTGGTAATGAAAAGTATCTCACATGTTATATTAAATTCCAATTACAAAATAAAACAAATATAAATATCGAATGGCTTTATTACAGTTGTTGGCTTCTCAGGAAACTGAGGTTATAGAGCTTTAGCTGTGTTTCGTTTTTGTTTTTATTTTTTTGTCTTTTTAAAAAAATAAAATTTAACAGATTACTATTGTAGTGTTACAATGGTCCCCTTGCCAGGTTATTGTAAGAAGTTAACAGTTTAGAGTTTAGACTTCGATATTACAATGTTATCTTGTAAAATAAAAGGCCACTCTAAACAAGTTAAGTGCAACACAACAATGACTACATTCAAGGATTCCGAGTTTGTTTTGTCAAAATGCCCTGCTGTCCAGGCAGATGCTCCTTTTTTCATGCTGCAAGGGAACTCTATATATTGTGGTGCCTGCGAATTTTTGATTTATTAGAAGAAGAAGCATATTTTCTTAATCCTGGAGGCAACAGTAACTTCCTTAACCTATAGGTGGAAAAAAGTAATAGTCATAAAAGTAAGGTTGTACAACTCTATGAATATACAAAAAACCATTGAATTATATACTTTAAATGTGTGGATTATATAGTATACTCAATAAAACTGTATAAAAATAAAGAAAATAATTTTTTACAAAGCAATACAGATTAAACAAGAGGAACAACCCAGAGATTGGATCAGGTGTGGGGTTTCCTTTTCCACATTCGGTGGTATACAAAATTACCTACTAATGAGTAATTCAGTCTTCTTGTGGAACCTGTCCAGTTACTTTTTAAAAGTTTAATTATTTATCTCCGTCATTATTTATCAACAACTGCTCAACTTGGTGATGTGTTGTGAACTGTAGCTGTGTTCTCTAGCTATGGGTTTCATTTTTATGTGATTATTATCCTTTAAAAGTTTGTCAGGAGGGCTATGTGATTTAGGTGCTCTCCAGGGATTCCTGGGGGAATCACATTTTTTTCGGATGCCTTCAGAAATCAGACAGGTTCCACATCACCAATCTTCACATGCATCGGAGCTTTTCTTTTCTCCATGAATGGAAATGTACCAATGAATTTGCTAGCTGAAATCCTTCATTTTTCCTCAGCATTTCTCAGCCTCTTCTGTATTTTTCTATAGGTATCTATTTGTACACATTTGCAAACATGGGATTTGCTTTGTAATATGAGATGAATAAGTGGGCGGAAGTATAGGTGAATAAAGACTATGAGTTGATAATTCCTAAATTGGTTGACGGGTGCATTAGGAACTGTTCTATCATTCTATTTTGGGTATGTTTAAAGTTCTGCAACAGAAAGATTTTGAAAACCCTGTGTATGTATAATGACATGGCTGAGTAAGACTTCTCCCATTTGTTCTACCCCCGTATCATCCTACCCCCTTTTCATCCTCATCCTCGCTGGTGTCTGTCTGATAGAAACCTGCAGGCTGGTTTCATGATCCTGTAAACTGTGCACCTACCCATGTCCCCATGCTTAGAAGGGCCCCACTCTTGGTTTCATGCTCTCTTTGTCACCTTCTTGAGATTTGTGATAAATTTTGAACTGGTGTGCCACATTTTCATTTTGCACTGGGCCCTGCAACTTAGGTAGCCAGCCAGTCCCACTGGATGATATGAGTGTGTGCAGTGTGGAACTAGCTTTGTGCAAAGAAAGATTTGTCCCTTCTCCCCCAACTCTTGGGAGGTCACCTCTAAGCCCTTGGAATGTCCTGCCTGATAAGAGTGTCTTTGTTTACCTGGGGATGTTTGAATCATGACATAGAGTCTACGGTAACAGTGTTATATGGGGGCGGGGCCCTTGGGCCACGCAGTATCAGTTTAGCCTATGCAGGTACTAAACGCTAAGGTCAACAACGCAGACAGTCAGGTACACATAAGTGGCCAATCCTTAATATAAACTCCGGACACCAAAGCTCAAGTGAGCTCCCCTGGTTGGCAGTACTCTCTCTATATCATCACACATCGTTGCTAGGAGAAGTAAGTGCCATCTGCAGGACTTCACTGGAAGAGGACATCTGGAAAGTCTGCCCCAGGCTGCTCCTGAAGCCTGCTCTGTGTGTCACTTCGCTTTGCTGGTTTTGACCTGTATCCTTGCAGTGCAGTAAACTGTGACCGTGAATATTAACGCTTTGCTGAGTTCTGTGAGTCCTCCTAGCAAGTGTTCAGAACCGAGGGTGCATTAGGACTTCCCAAACTTACAGGGTGAACTTAACGGGCTCCATCACCTCTGGCTTTCCATTAGGTTCTGTCAATAGGGAGGTCCCACAGAAGACTGGGGGGAGATGGACAAGAGACGTCGAGGATTTATAATCCTGATTATCTCCCTGCAAGAGTCTTAAGCTGGCTGTGCTTCTGAAGGGCAGAGGGCTAGGTGCACCCCAAAAAGCATCTTGTTCTGTACACCTTTCTCTCCTCTGGCTTCCCGTAATATTCCCCCTCATCTCTTTTGTAAAGATAAGTGAATTTCCACCAGTGGCCCTGAGTTCTTGCCTTGTAGATCTCCTACATTCAGCCACACCTTTGGCATGAGCTCCTTTGCAAGTAAGCCCTCTCACGGTTTTGTTTTTCTTTTTGATTTTCTAATGTGAATAGGGCTTCTATTTCCTGCCAGAACTCTGTTGATACAAAATATAAGGGCAAAAGAAGTACAAAAAATTGGGGGCAGCAATGATTTTTGTGTTCTGTAATTTTTTTGTTAATTACATTATCTTAAATTTTGCAACAAAACACTCAGTATAATACCTTTGTTATCGAGAAAAAATTTTATTTTGAAAAATGTAGTGACACATTCGGACAACTAGCGATTCTACTCTCGGACCTCTTCACCTCTGACTTTGGCCCCTCTCTTCATTGAACCAACTCCCTGTTTGAGGACAATATCCCCTAACCCGCCCTTCCCTCCTCACCATCGCTCATTGGTTATTTTGGCCACGCTCCCTTCCTTCCCTCTCATGCTGTGAAAACTTCCTCCAAATTGCCGAGTGACTACTCTCGGTTAATCCCGCAGTTTTTGTTTTTATTTTACTTTGAGGCCCCACATATGTGGAGGGTGATTTCTACGAGTGGCAAGTTGGTTCCATCCTCCCTCCTGCCTGGTTCGGACTTTCCCAGCACCGTGAAGCGTGGCGGTAGCAGAGAGGAAGGGCAGAGTACCGGGACACATGAACAAAAAAGGGCACTTTAATAACTTTGTCTTTCATAAAGGACCCCGAGAGTAGGACTATGACATTCTCATTATTAAATGTGGTTTGATTTTTAAAAGAAAGTTTACGTTACTTTAAGAATGATTTTTTCAAATGCCGATGATAATATTTAGACCTTGTAAGCGTTCTCTTAGTCACGTTGACTGCACTATACTTATCCCAATTGCCAGGATTACACAGAAAGATAAAGCAGCTATGAATATTATATGATATCTAGTGATACCTAGTTTTTATTGGATTATGAAGTAATTAAATGCTTTCTATAATACTTCTCATAAGGAACTTCATTCCAGAAAGCAGACATGGTTAGAGATTTGAGGATGAATGGAGAGAAGGGAACGGACACCTATTAAATACCTACAACCTGCTATGCACTATACCTTGTCCTTTACAGATATTGCCTTATTTACCTGTATTGTGAGGTGTTATTATCTCTATTTTATAGACAAGTATATTTGCCCAAATTGTATAGCTGGTAACTCTGATTTAAATCTTTGTGCTTTTTAATCTAGCAAACTGCTATATCAATAATAGTATCTGTCCAGTACATATATTTTATTCAATTTGAAGCACAGTAGATTGTTTTGTTAGAGGAACAAATTGTGTTCACTATTTTAGGGAATAATAACATCAACCAGGAGAATTTCCAGATATTGGAAATAGTGGCTTATTTATAAGAAAAAGTATCAAGTTAAGAATATAAACCACCAAAGACTATCGGAGTTCTGCTGTTAAAAGGAAGATCTGAGTAATAAACTTTCCATGTAGGAACAAGTCATGTTTTTGAATCTTTAATATGGCCAGGCTAAAAATATATCTATCATTTATCAAGTTCCCGATTTATTCTTCATAACCCACAGTAAAATCTCTAAATATGATTGGCACCCAAGTTGACCTTCTGTGGCTCTGAAATAGATTCCCAGGTTTAAAAAAAAAAATAGGGTGGCTATGTCTGGAAAAGTTCAAGTCTGGGGTCATGTCACAGAGCTGTATGAAGCCGTGGATTATGATTTCTTCACTTGCAAGACTCGGCCTTTGTTAAACTTGTTTCACTTAAGCAATGTGCCTTCGGCCCTGCGGGGTGAGTCAAAGATGATCTATCCCAGAGCTTTCACTAATACCGGTTTCTTTTCCTCTTCCCCTCAATATCCTCTGGAGTGAAGGAGGTTGTTCTCTCACCTCCTCAAAACCTCTGGGTTATTGAACTACTGAATTCCGACTTATACCACTAAACCCAGGCAATACCCTGTAAGAGATAAGAGATATAGTCTATGGAAAAATTGAACCAGTGAGCCTCTAGACTCTAGGACTCTGGACACAAGAGAAAACAGGGAGACTAAAGGAAAGTCTGTACTGTGACCTGTGAAACTCCTGCCCCCCACCTGACACCCCCACTGTCACCCAGAGAAAATATCTACAGAACTCCGCAAAGAAAACCTCCCAGCACCACTGGAGCTGACATTGTTGGTATCCCCCAATCCCCCCACCTGCAGGTCTCTTCAGATTCCCTTTATCATATCAGGACACTATCCCCAAGCCTTTGTGTGCTTTTGCTTCTGAAAGCTGGCACCTGAGACTCTATTTGGAGGGCACTCCTTGCTACTGGAGCCTCTTTGTCCTGTATGCTAAAGAAAAAATTAGAGGTGTCTAGGAGTTATCCTTCTTCTCAGGGGACACTTAACCAGAGACTGATTAAAGAGGGCATATGAGAACCCAGCTGATATACCACCCCCAGAGTGTCCTGGAAAGATTGGACTGGAACTAGGATTCTGCCTGGAATCTCACTCTTACTTGGCTTCTTCCCCCTTCTCTGCCATGCTAATCCCATTCCCTTAACAGTGACACCAGGGCAATTGTTTAATAGGTCACTGTCATAAGAATACCCTCTTAGAATCTGCTTTTGGAAAACCTGATCCAAGATGGCACCCAATCACCATACAGAAAAGCATCAAACAGGCAGACTTTTCAATGTGGTATCTAGTGCCTCAATCCTAAATGTGAATGTACACCCCAGAATCACCAGGCATCTCCTGAGGAATGCTTCCAAGAGGAAACTCAGAGACCAAAGCAAAACAAAACAAAACAGAAACAATCAATATGAAAATCAGGGAACAAAAACAACAGAAATGCCAAAAGGCCAGTGTCAATGTCAGTATTTACATTAGTTTGGCTGTTTACATTATTTTAACATTACAAATGGTTGTCATCAGCATCATCACCTGGGAACTTGTTAAAATGAAAATTCTCAGGCCTACTTAATCAGAAACTCCGGGCTAGAGCCCAGCAATCTGAGTGCAACAAGCCTTGCAGTTAATTCTGATTTATACTCAAGTTGACAACAACACATCAGAAACATGTAAGTTATTTTATAAATTATTAAGTTATTATATAAATAATAACTTAAGTTATTATATAAATAATAACTTAAGTTATTATATAAATATATTAAGTTTTTTAAGTTTAAGTTATTATATAAAGTTATTTTTTAAGTTATTATATAAATACATTAAGAGGATGGGAGAGGAAAAGTGTCTGTTGGGAGGATGGGCCAGCAAAAATCTTGATCTCATTTAACATAAGCAGAAGTCAACAGATTAATAACAAAGATTGCCATATCAATAAATCGCACCACTCATTCATTCATTGAACAAATGTACTGAATACTTATTATGCACTAGGCATGGTTCCAGATTCTGAGAACACAACAACAGGCAAGAAAAAAGTCACTGTTCTCATGACACTTACATTCTAGGTGGGAGACAATAAACACCCAAGCAAGCAAAAAGAAAAATATATGAGACATTGAAGGTAGAGGGATGGAGCATCTATTTTACACTGAGTACTTTAGGAATATTTCTCCGATGAGTGACATCAGAACAGAGAGAAAATGTAGAAGTAGCCAGGAACCCAATCATAGCACTTTCCAGGCTTTGGAAAAGGTTTTTGGATTTATTTGGAGTGAAATGGGAGGGTGGTTCAGGATTTTGAACAGATAACTAACTCATTCAGATTTATGTCAAGGCTCTGTGGATGTGGAAAATTGTATTTTCCACATAAGGCCATAATGGTGTCCCTCATCCCACATACTATCATGTGGCCCTGACATGTCTTTCATTGAAAGGTAGAGTCTATGTCCCCTGGCTGAAATCTGGGGAAGTTTCTGGCCCTCTGTAACTTTAAAGACTAGGTCAAAAAAGGCAATTGCAGTTTCCTCTTTCCTTCCTTCCTTCCTTCTTTCCTTCCTTCCTTCCTCCCTTCCTCCCCATTTCTTTCCTTTCTTTCTTTTTTTTTTATTTTTCAGAACATCCATGTTTAAAGCCCTGAGCCTTAATGTGAGAGAACTAAGGCCATATAAAGGCCCCCTGTGGGGCACTCCAGGGAGCCGTCTAAGTTCCATGTCCTCCTAGCCCAGGTGCCAGCCATTTGAGTGAAGACGCATTCAAATGATGCCCGCTGTAGCCATCTAGTCCCAGCCTTAGATACCGCAGCACCTCACAGAGAAAAGGCAGATCTTCCGTCTGTGTCCTGCTCCAATTACTGGCCTACAAAATCTTTAGCATAATAAAGTGATTATTTTACACCACTAAGTGTGAAGGTGTTTGTTACACAGCAGTAGTAACTGGTACAGTGAGAAGTAAATTTCAGGACCCTGCTCCTGAAGGAGCCGGCGTTACCAGCAGTGGCAGCAGCGCAACCTAGAGGCTGGTTAATCACACAGAATCTGAACCTTATTTCAGACCTACTAAATCAGAATTTGCATTTTAACAGGATTGCCCAGGTGATTTAAAAGTGTGTTTCTCTATCTTTTTTAATATATTGAGCTAAAATATACTTACAGGAAAACATGCACATCTTAAGTGATTATTTTCCTGTGGATGCATCTGTAGAACCACCACCCAGATAAATACATAGAACATTTCCATCACACCCAGAAAATGTCTATGTTCCTTCTGAGTCAAAAAACTCTCTCAACTCCTCACAGAAATAACAACTTTTCTGACTTCTATCACCATACATGAAAATAGCCTGTTCTTGAATTGCATGAAAATGGGATTATTCAGTATGAATTTTTCTTTGTTTCTGGCTTCTTTTGCTCAGTGTACTGTTTTTGAAATTCACTCATGTTGTATTTATCAGTAACTTGTTCTTTTTAAAAATGGCTATGTAGTGTTTCAGATAAATATACCACTTTTTTATGCTATTTCTCCTATTGATGTGCATTTGGCACTTTCTAGTTTGGGGCTATTATAAACAAAGTATCTGCATGTACATGTGTGAATACAAGTACAGTATTCCTTTCTCTTAGAGAAGAACTACCTATGAATGGAACGGCTGGGTCGTGGGTAGGTGTGTGTTTAACTTTATTAGAAATTGCCAAAGTGTTTTCCAATGTGGTTGCACCATTTTACATTCCCAAGAGCAATAAGGAGAGCTCCAGTCACTTTACTTCATTGACAATAGTCGGTATTGTCAGTAGCTTAAATTTAGCCATTCTGGTGGGCGTGTAGCAGAACCTCTTTGTGGTTTTAATTTGAATTTCCTTAATGACTAATGATGCAGAGCACTTTTTCATATGCTTGTTGGCTATCAGATATCTTCTTGTGAGAAGTGCCTACTCAGTCCTTTTTTTCTATATTTCCGTTGAGTTGTGTATCTTTTTATTATTGAGTGGTAGCAGTTCATTACTATTCTAGACATGAGACCTTTGTCAGACTGTATTGTGGTAGGCAGCTCCTAAGATGATTCCTAATGATCCCCACTTTCCTGTGTTCACACACCCTTTCCTTGAGTGCCAATGGGACCTTTATTTGCTTCTAATCAATAGAGGGAAAACATGATGAGATGTCACTACTACCATGTTTATGCGACATAAGGTTGCAAATGACACCTTGCTAGGAGAACCCATTGTCTTGTTGGCTTGCATACTTTATGAAACAATTTGCCAGGTTGGAGCGGCTCACATGGAAGGAACTGAAGATGAGTGTGGCCCTTCATCTAGCATCCCTTGAGAAACTCACTTCTGCCAAATACCTTGTGAACTTAGGGGCAGATCCCTTCCATGTCCAGCTTTCAGATAATATTCCAACTCTGGCTCAGACTTTGGCTATAGCATTGTAAAATATCCCAAAGCAGAAAATCCAGCTAAACTCTGTGCAAACTGACTGCCACACAAATCATGACATAATAAATGCATATAGTTTTGAGCTGCTAAATGTGTCACAGTTTTTTTTACACTGCAATAGATAATACATATGCAATGGAAAAATTGTTCCTGAGTTATATATTGTCAAGCTGATAGGTATGTAGTGGTATTTCATTGTGGTTTTCATTTGCATTTCCCTAATGATGCTTTTGATATGCTTTGGGCTATTGGATATCTTCAGGGTGAAGTATTTGTTCAAACCTTTGGCCCATATTTTTAATTGGATTGTTTATCTTTTATTATGATTGAGTCATAGGACATTTTTTTAAAATATAAATTCTGGTTATAAGTTCTTTTTTCAAATTCATGTAATAAAAACATTTCCACCCAGTCTATGGCTGGCATTTTTATTTCTTTCAAGGTGCCTTTTGGTAAAGCTGAAAAATAAAGTCTGAGTGGTTCTAGATCATCAAGGAAGAACAACTGGGAGGACATTTTAGTATTTTAAGTGAGAGGCATGAAGGTGGCTTGGAGGCCGAGGAGGCACTGTGAAAAGGTGACCAAGTTTTGGTTGTATTTTAAAGGAAGAGTGCCCAGGATTTGGCTTTAGGGTGAGAGAAAAAGGGGAAAATCAAGAATGACTCCTAAATTTGTAACTTTTATAACTGAAATTCTAGACCCCTCTTTTTGGAAACTACTGGTGACTTCCCTTTAAAATGAGGCTTTTGCCACAGTCCCCACGATTCCCTATTACTCCTGGAAAATAAGGTCAAATGTCAGTTGCCATTTTTCATCACGTTTATAACATTTTTTTTCTTTTACCTAATAAGCTTCACTCATTTATGTTGCCACCCCGACGTCTAGAGACCCTTGATTTTACTAGTCTGCATTAGAGAAAAGTGCCCTAGATTTGGAGTTATGAGGCAAAATCTCCAGTCTCAGCTATGTGCTGTTGGACAAATCATATTAATTTCTAAGACTCAGTTTTCCTGCCTATCCGATGCCTCTCTTGCAAAGGACCAAATTAAATAAATTGACAGAAAATAATAAATATTTAGCCTATCTTTTCTATATTTTAAAAATGTATATGATTTTACTGTTTGTTTTCATGGGGTCAAATACCCTGTCACTTGTTTTCTGCAGTACATTCCTACTGGATCTTTCTTCATCCATTTTGTCATTCACAATGTGGTCCTCACCAGATAGTCTATCTAACAAATCTCGTTTGGTTTCACGTGTGCAGACACACACTCCACTGCCACCTTTGATTTGGTTCTTCCCCTCCATGGAACAGCCCTTAACCTGTATTTCTGTGCCACAAATTAGATATCTCCTTAACTAACTACCCCTGCCACTGGCAATGACCTTTATCCTCCAAACTCTTGTAGAACTTGTTTATATTTCTTTTACAGTGACAAAAAATTGGATGGTACTTTTTAACTGTTTCCTATCCTTCCAAAGTGTTAACTCACTTAAGGCAGAAACCATGCTGTATGTTTTAATACATGTGTATGTATGTATTATACTTACATATAATACATACATGCTGTATATATTGTAAACCCTGTCTCCCCCAAAAGGTGCTGAAATGCTAAACATAGACTACACACTCAATATTTACTAAACCATAGAACAGAGTTTTAAATGCAAACTAAAACATGGGATATAGGCACACCTGAGTTGAAATGCCGTCTCTGCCTCTTAATTTTCTGTGAGACCATAAGCAAAATGGCTTTCTGAGCCCCAGTCTCCAGTAGGGATAAAAGTGTCTGTCGAAAATGGTTGTTTGGGGTATTAAATTGAGTAGATGAAGTGCCTAGTATTGTTCCTGGCTCAGATAAGTATTCAGTAAATAATCAGGTCCTTTTTCTAAATGGCTTTATTGAAGTACAATTTATTTTTAGTAAATGTAGAATATTATGCCACTATTAGCACAATCCAATTTTAGGACATTCCCTTTATCTCTCTCCACTAAAGAAAAAAAAAAGATTCCTCATGGTCTTTTGTGGTGACTTCTTGCCCTTACCCACAGCTTCAGGCCACCTCTAATCTACTTTTCATCACTATGGAATTGCCTATTCTGGACATTTTATATAAATGGACTTGTATAATGTGTGGCCTTTTGCATCAGCCTTATTTTCATTTAGCATTCTGTTTTTGAGATCCGTCCATGTTGCCGCATGCATAAGATGAAGCAAAAGCTTTATTTTCTGCTTTTTTTTTTTAAAAAGGAAAAATATCAGTCTTCAAGGGTTTAGTAGAAATTAAGCAACGTTGTTGGATCTAGTTGGATGCGTATCGGAATTGACGTGTAGTCAGATGTCATCTATACAAAACGTCTTTTGTTTTCTTCTAGGAAATGTCTTATGCATTTCAAATATATCTTGGCACACATGAGTGTGATGGGTTATTTCAAAATATTGTATTGTCCAATCGCTGTGACTTAACCATACACTAAATATCATGAGAACAAAAGGACTGGGGAAACCAGTTCTGATAAATTAAGATCCACTTAAATGACACTCCCATGAACAACCTTCATTTGAACTTGACTAGAATAATTACAAGTTTTTGTTCAATTTTTGTCTACGTCGTGTGCATTTTACTAATAATAGAAATAGAAAAAATCTTTTTTAAAAAAGTATGTATTTTTTCCTACTAACATAATTTATGAAATAAGTCAAAGAAAAAACATCTTCATTTTAATTCTTAAACTTTACTGAGTATGTTGTTTTTGACAAGGAAGATCTCTTTACAGCCAGAGCTGATGTGACGTTGGAATGAAGCATTTGAGAAGATCATTCAAGCCTCAAACGTGAAGCAGACCAAAAAAAAGAAAAAAAAAATCAAAGATTTTTGCTGTTGGGTGCCATTTAATTTTGGAGAGAAAGAATTTCCCACACGGCACTGTGAAAGAGTAAACCTGCTTCTGAACATTCAGAACTTTGAGTGAAGGAGAAATGTATATACCGGGAAAATTGGGCTCACTGTCTCTTAAATACTTACCATTTTCTCAGAAATATGGGGCAGCATAATGTTATCATTTTCAAACTGCTACCATTGGCAATGTGGATATCACTGTCATCTTTGAGATGTTTTTCAAATATTTCTAGCCTTGGCCAAGCCACAAATTCAATGTGTGCCCAGTTAAACCCTCATAAAACAGTGTCTTTGACAAATGATTGTTTTTTTCCTTCCCAGCCCAGAGAAATGCCAGACTGAGCTATTTTCACTTTTGGTGGGAAATGTTCCATTTAGACTGACGCAAAATTACATGGCAAATATCCTGAGGTTCTTTTCTTGTCATAGGGCTAAACTTCAGAGTTGTGAAAGTGATCTAATAATTATAATAAAATATAGCTAATAATAGTATGTTAACATCTTTCAGTAGGTTCCAAGCATGTTACTTAAATTATAATATTTATTTGCATATAGCAAATATTTTTGCATATAGTGTATATCAAATTTTTACTGGTAGGTGGGGAAACTAAAATTAAGGAAAGATAAATAATTCACCTATGATCAGTAAGTGGCAGCCTCATTCTTCACCACCTTTGATCATCCTTCATTAGTACCACATAATTAGACTTTGATCCACCTACTTGAAAATATTAAAAACATTGTTAGGTGTATTTTTGGATTATAAGCACAAAAATGAGTACCTCTACTATCTAGATTTTTTACTGTGAAGTCATATATTTTGTGGAGAAACATAAATTATACAGGGGGATTAATTTAAAAGATGTTGGATATCCAGCATATACTAATGTAGTAAAAATAGATGCTTAAATATACTGTTTGGATAGATACATACATACACACATATCTACATACATAGAGACTCAGAAAGGAATCCTAAGCTATTTTGTAAACTCTTAGGCAGTCCTTAAGTGGTAAAGTTATAAAAGTTAAAATGCCTGTGATACCTGTAGTAGAGAATTAGAATAGCTCTGAAAAGCAGAACCTCCAACTTGTTACCATGGTAATGAAGATGAATCTTGACCAGTGAACACCCATCGTACAGGACTAAAAGACGGGGAGTAACAAGGATGGGTGGGCAGCAGATGTTCCTGGCTCACTAATCTGTATTTTTAACCTTGTCTCTCTACCCACAATCCATACTGTGTATGCTGACTATCTTAGCCTCTTTGTTAATCCCTGTATCTACCAAACGTGATCTGTGGGGCAATAGGTGGAGTCCTTTGGAGGGTTCCCCATCCCCATCCCCAAGCTTCCCACTTGAGCACATGCTGGGAGGCTCCTTCATCTCCACTCCACCTCATGCAACTACCACATTTCCCCCTGTAACAAGGAAACTAGGATTCAATGACCCAAGAACGTAGTCTCAAAGACTGGCCATTCATAGTCTAGTACGGGGGTCAATAAAGGGCCTGTTTCTGCAAAGGATCAGATGAAAAACGTTTTCAGCTTTGCAAGCCATGCTGTCTCTGTTGCAGCTACTCAACTCTGCTGCTGTAGGACAAAAACAGCCATAGGCAATACATACACTGATGAGTGTGGTGGTATTTTAATAAAACTTTATTTATAAACATAGGCAGTGGGCAAGATTTGGCCTGTTGACAGATGGTTTGCCAGCCCCTGGCTTGGAATCCTGTACCAAATGATTCTGATGCCGGGTTCTTTGTGAAGCCTTTACCCCTACTTCATAGTCATGCAAAGGCAGAGAGTATAAGCATCATATGAATGAGGTCCTCATTGTAGCTGCAGAGCCTGGACTCTCTTAAGTCTTGTTTAGGTGTTGCATCCTTGGATATTTTTGCCCAACAGTACCAGGAGATCAGATATCATTACTATTTTTAGCATTCTCTCTGGATATATTTTTTTAAACTGTCTGGGAAAATGTATCATCTCTGGCTAATAACTGCTGATGTCATGAAAAACAATGAGTGTAATATTTTCCTTCACAGAGACCAATTCAGGTCATTTTTAGGAGGATATTGTCTTAGTTACATGGAGGGGCCAGGCAGTGTCAGACTTCACACACAGGTTTGTTTACACAGCAACATGTCTGTGGCTACTTGGTTTATGTTTTTAATAGTTGGGTGTACTCTGCCACACGGTTTGGATTTTTAAAAATTAAAGGCTTGCTTTTGGTTCTTTCAGAGGGTTTGTGTCATGGAAAGAGAGAATGAATGATTCAAATAGTAAATATATCCAACTTTTCAATAGGCCCTTATTTGGCAGAGCGTTTGAACACATTCCCTCTAGAAGAGAGTGATGATGGCCTGAGCTTCCACATGCCTACGTGACCACATGGTAAAAAGATGGACAACAATGTATCCAAGGGCCACATCAACAATATTCAGTGAGTGTGAGAGTTGTTCAGGGAAGGACTCTTGGCAGAGCTCTGGAACTACACTTTTAGTGCAGCTTCCTTTTCTAATCCTAAATCAAGCCACTACATTCAGTCTCTCACTTTAATAAGCACTAAATCCCCATGCTATGTTTCAAAAGAAAGAAAAAACCTACTTTAACTGTTAAAACTTCCCTGAAACCTACTCATGGGGAAAGGGCACATATGGCGTTGTAATTTTTTTTCCCAGCAAGACATCTGTAGTATTCAAGAAATAGCTAAAATCTGTTGGAGTCCAGAAAGTTTTATAAGCTGAACTCCAAAATAGATAAATTATTTTTATTAGAATCAGCAATAGTCAATACATGAAGACAATCCTAGCTGGAAAACAACTTTTCAGAAGAGAAAATTGGGTAATATGTAAGTTTACATGTTGCTTGCAAACAGCAAGTGCTGAGAAAATCACTTTAATTTCCAATGCACGTGTGGTTGAGTATAATTACAAAAATGCTGTGCATAGATAATGGGAAATAATGGTGGGCCCATCAATTCTCTTGCTGTGAACTCCCTAGGCAGCATTTCCAAGTGCTTGGTGCTAACTATTGGTTCAGTAAATATTTTTGAGCACCTACCACATGCCAGACATTGTGCAGGGCACTTGGAATGCAGCATTCCACAAACTGGCAGGTTACCAGGCTGCAGAGAGCTTAAATCTAAAAACGGACATTAAAAAGGACAGATGATTGACTACAGTGTGGTCTAGAAAAACTTACTTAAGAGATTGGTTTTCAGCTGGAGATCGAACACTGAATCTGTGTTGGCCAAGACAGTGACCAGCCAGGGAGACTTTCAGGCAGTGGGAACAGCATTGAGGCCTTTAGGAAGAGAAATAAGACATGTTTGAGAGAAGCAAAGCCTGTTAGAATAGCTGGAGCACATAAAACAAAGCAAATAATAATTCTGGGAGAGGTGGATAAGTTCTATAGGGGTTTGGATAACACAAGAAGGAGCTAAGATGTCACCTACAGAAGCCCTTTCTGTCTCCCTCTGCTATGGTTTGAACAATAGTGTCGCATCTAAAATTCATACTTAAACTTCATTCCCAATGCAAATGTACCAGGAAGTGTGGCCTCTGGGAGGTGATTGGGTTGTAAGGGTGGGGCCCCTGTGCGTAGGATTAAGGCCTTTATAAAGAGGGCTTCCCGCATCGTTTGTCCCTATAGCCCTTCTGCCTTGTGCCGTGTGAGGACACAGCAAGAAGGCCCTCCCCAGGCCCCAAATGCCAGTGCCTTGATCTTGCACTTCCAGACTCCGGAACTGTAAGAAATAAATTCCCCTACTGTTTATAAATTACCCCGTATGTGGTCATTTGTTACAGCAGCACAAAGACACTCTTCAAAAGGGGATTTCCCCAAAGCACTTTGGATATATATACATACTCTATTTCCAGAGAGAAACGAAACCACAATGGGCTCCAAATATGTGGATGCAATGATTAAGCCTTGGGTCACTGAGCACAAAGTTTACCTCATGGTTTCCCTGTTCTGTAGAAATGAATAGAATCAATTAGCAAACAGTTTATCTCAGAGGAGATGGTATGAGGAAGAACAAATATGGCAAGTGGGGAGTAAGATCCTGGTACATTGAGAATCATATATGAAAACTTGCAGATAGTCCAAATGTTTCATAACAATAACTTTTTCTTAACAAGAGTGACTAAAACCACTTTTCAATGGAAACAATATCAACTAAGTATAACAGAACAAGTCATTTTATTGAAAAAAAATCGACTATAAAAATTCTATGTAGGCTGGGCGTGGTGGCTCACACCTGTAATCTCTGTATTTGGGAGGCCAAGGCAGGAGGATCACTTGAGGCCAGGAGTTTGAGACCAGCTCCCACGTCTACGAAGAATTAAAAAATTAGTCAGCTGTGGTGGCACGAACCTTAGTCCTAGCTAATCTGGAGGCTGACGCAGGAGGATAGCTCCAGCCTAGGAGTTGAGGCTGTACTGAGCTATGATCATCCCTCTGCACCCCAGCCCTGGGTGACAGAGTGAGATCCTGTCTCTAAAATATATATAAATATATATATATATGTATGTATATATAAAATAATGATAATTGTCTTAGAATACGGAAAGAAAGAAAATATCACCACTCTAATATTGGTTTTTATTTTTTGCAAATTCTTGTCTAGCTTTGTACGTCTTTGCAGTGATCAGCATCTCCTCTTTTGTATAATTTTTTTCACTTAAAGTTACTGTCCATATTTCAAAAGATTCTACATCATTATCATTTATAATAATCTCAAGCATCCCAACTCAAATTAATTGTGACTTCATTCTGATTCTGTGTCGGCGTTGGATGACTGAGAAAGTTGTTTAAAAAGGAAAAGGGATTCTACACTAAAGTTTAATGTATGTTCGAATCACCAAATTTAGGTAAAAAGGAATGAATCATTTTAACAAAATTATTGGAACAGTGCAAGGCCCATTTACCACTCAAATTTGGCAATGCCAAAGTGAATGGACTTATATTTGAGTAATCTCAATATTTGCTCAAAGCACTTATTACTTAAATACTACTAATTGATTTTTAATAGACTTTTTTAGGGCAGTTTTAGGTTCACAGCAAAATGCAGAGTAAAGCACAAAGAGTTTGCGTATGTCCCCTTCCCCCATACAAGCGTAGCCTCCCTCTCACGGACGTATCCCACCAGGGGGGTACGTTAGTTACAAGTGATGAACCTACATTGACACATTATTAACACCCCAGGTTCACAGCTTACCTTAGGGTCCACTTGGTGGTGTGCATCCTGTGGGTTTGGACAAATATGTAATGACACATATTCACCATTACAGTGTCACGCGGAATAACGTCACCACCCTAAAAATCTTCTGTGCTCTGCTTATTCCTCCCTCCCACCCCTTCCACCCCTCGCAATGACCGATCATAGTTTCGCCTTTTTCAGAATGTCATATAGTTGGCATCATACAGTATGTGGCCCTTCACGTTGGATTCTTTCATTTAATAATATGCATTTAAGTTTCCTCCGTGTCTTTCCATGGCTTGATAGCTGATTCCTTTTTAACATTGAATAACATCCCATTGTCTGAAGGTACCACAGTTTATTAATCCACTTACCTACTGAAGGACATCTTAGTTGCTTTTAAGTTCCAGCAATTATGAATAAAGCTGCTAAACATCAGTTTGCAGCTTTTTGTTTGGATACAAGTTTCCAACTAATTTGGGTAAATACCAAGGAATGCGGTTGTTAGAGCATACGGTAAGAGTATGTTTAGTCTTACAAGAAACTGCCGAAGTGGCTGTATAATTTTGCATTCCCACTAGCAGTGAATGAGTGTTCCCATTGCTCTACAACTTCACCGGCATTTGGTATTGTCAGTGTTTTGGATTTTCATTATTCTAATAGGTATATATAACTATTAATTAATTTTTATTTAAAAAACACAGAACAAACGAAGTCCTGCTTCAGCAAGAACTTGAAACAATTTTGCCAGAATTCTTTCTCAACACTTTTGTTTTCACTAAGAAGACTAAAAGTATTGATTATGCAATGAAACTCACCCAGGAGGGAATTCTCTAACAGACCATGGAGTTCTTTTATTGACCTTTCTCATTTAACATTTTTATCAGGACTACGGATAAAAATAAAGAAAAATGATAAAATGTGCAATTCACTCAGCACACACTACTACTTTTCTCTCTCTCTTCCTTAAGCCATGCCCATCATATCTGCTTCTACACTCCAATCTTGTCAAGATGGCCAACAACTCCTTGCCAAATTTGAAAACTAATCATCTGGCTTCTTCTTGCCAGACTTGGGCAGGTTTCACATGCCACACTTGCTTGTAACTCCATTCATCACCCTGAACATATCTTCTGTGTTCCTCACTGCACTACCTCCCATCAGACTAAGCACTGGAGCCAAAAGGACTCAGCTAAAGAATGTCTCCTCTTTGCTTTTTTCCTAAGTAATCTCATCCTATACCATGGATTTAAAAATCTTCAATTTGCTGATGAGTTGCAAATTTATAGCTCTAGTCCTGAACCCTCCCTGAACTCTAGACTCATAAATCCAACTCTAAAATGTAAAATACACAGAATAGAACAATTGATTCATCAATCTTCCTTTTTGCCTACCCCCATCCACACCCTAGATGCAATATTCTGCAGTCTCATGCTTCTTAGAGAATGGCACTCCTTTCTGTCTGTTAACTTAGGTCAAAAAGTTCAAAGTCAACCTCAACTTCTCTTTCTTCCTCACCACTCTCAATAGCCAGAGGAATCTACATTCTTATAGCTCTATTTTTAAAACATCCTAAATCCTTCTACTCATCACAGTCTTCCTTCCAAGCAGTCCCACGCTGCTACTGCAGCTCACCCAGTTTCACTCCTTCCTCTCTTGTCCCCTTATACGGGACATTTTTCCCACGGTGGCTAGAGTCACAGGACGTAATGTAAGAAATAGACTCTCCCTGTCTCAGTTTTGCTGAGACATCAATACCAGGTACGAAAGAGAATGTGGGGCACATCCTCACATGTAGTTTTTCAAAAGCAATCTCCAACAAATTGTTGCAAGGATCTTGAATCTCCCTCACTTATTCTGAGCAAGAGTCTAAGAGGAAGAGCATTTGGGAAGAGGAGCTGAGTGAAGAGATACCTTTGCCTCCTGTTTAATAGCATTTCCAGGAGGACAAAGAACTTTAAGCAGAGCGAGCCTGGATATGTACTTCTAGATGCCCCGGAGCCTATCAAGAATGTCTAAAGGTCACCAGGAATAGAAATATAAATACCTAGGTCAAAGGAAATAGAGGAAACCCAATAGTATCTCATGAGAGAAAGTTTCAGGTTAATCATGTTTCCCAAGTACCTGGGATCACAGGTGCATACCACCAAGCCCAGTTAATTTCTTTTATTTTTTGTAGAGATAGGGGTCTTGCTGTGTTACCCAGGCTGGTCTCAGACCCCTGACCTCAAGTGATCCCCCTGCCTCAGCTGCCCAAAGGGCTGGGAATACAGGTGTGAGCCACTGCACCTGGCCCAGACTGACTTTTAACCACACAGTAGTAACTGCGAATAGGTGTGCTCCAATTTCTCTGTGCCAGGTCCTTTTTCTCTTTGCCAGGCACCTAAGGATGCCTTACCTGTCACCTCACTTTCAACTCTCATATAAGACAAGTGTTTTCAATTTTCATAGGAGACAGATGCTCTATTTTCACGTGAGTTACAGAGGAGTTACCCAAACTCATATATTAGTAAGTTGCAAAGCCTAAACTTGAGTTAAGGTCTGCCTGACTCCATAGCTATGCCATGCCCTTATCCACCATGTCTGTTACTACCCTGACCATTGGTACAGGGTTGTCCACAGAGCAGAAATGTGGCCAAGATGTCTATCGGTGACCTACCTTGTAAATAGTTTCATTTATAAGCAGATGGCATGATAATATAGCATATTATAATCTCCAGTACCCAAGGACACACTTGAAATCATGAAAGGTTAAACTCAAGGAAATAGAACATACATAGCTCATGTTTTCCTTGTAAAAAAGAAAATGATGAATTTTTGTTCTGTACATGAGAGATTATTCTAGGCCCTTCTCTGTTAGCAACTAAGCCTTTTCCTTTTTTAATTAACAAGTAATAATTATACGTATTTATGGTGTACAGTGGTGTTTTGATATATGTATATGTGTGGAGTGATTAAATCAAGCTAATTAACATACCTGTCATCTCATTTATCATTTTTTGTGGTGATTATTATTTTTTTTGTGGTGAGAAAATTAAAATCTACTCTTTTAGCAATGTTGAAATATACAATACATTGTTACTAACTAGGGCAATAGTAATATTAGGTCACCATGCTGTGCAACAGATCATTGAAATTTATTCCTCCTGTCTAACTGAAACTTTGTACCCTTTAACCAATATTTCCTCTTTCTTTCCCCATCCTCCCATGCCTTTTCTAATGGAAGGTCACCCCTGAATTTCCTTCTGAATTGGATGGTCAGCGTATGGGAACAGGTAGATGAGTAACTGCTTCTTAGAAGAATAGCAGATGAGCCAGTGTGTCAATGCATATCATGGACAGGTGATAAAAAGGGAAGAAAAAGAAAAATGAGTAGCCTTGCCAGGTAGCCATTGATGAGATTATTGATTCCTCCGAATGCATCCAAAGTAAACCCTGCAACAGGAATAATCGAGACAAACAGAGGTCTCCCGTTAACCTGAACAAGGCATTCTTCCACATCCTAAACAAGAATCGTTGCACTAAATTATGTTGAGACTCAGACAAAATGCCAGCAATGAGCAGCCCAAAAAGGAAATCCCAGTTTATATGACTCACTGTTTTGAGCAACTGTTAACACTGGAGAGCCAACATTTCTCTTTGGACCACTTTTCCAGATCACCAAAAAGTTATATAATACTTCAAAGCAGCCAATACAGGCAGAATAAACTACCTAAACTCTTTAGATGGCTAGTTTCATAACCAATAACTTCAGTCAACTTACATAATAATTTCTGTGAAACATAGAAGGACAAAATATTTTCCAAGCTTTGTAATAGGCTAGTCCTACTCGGAGAAGTACTGAGCTGAGAAAGCATCTAGACAGTGTCTCTTCATATCAACCAACTTGAGCACGATCAGAGCTCAGAGAAAGCAAGTTTTGCAAATGTCAAGAGAGCTCTTTCTTTAGAAGATTCCACATAGGGCTGGCGCATTCGCCAACATACAGGATTCGTTAGCAGGTCTTCAGCAATGACAAATGCAAATAATATAAATTTCTCTACTGAGATAAATTCGACTTTTTTTCTCTGAGAGTTATAAAATAATAGTGAAAACATTTTTCAGCAAATTGATGCCCACATGTAAAATAATGATCTGATTAACCTTAACAAAAAGGGTTAGATTAGATGAGTTGTAAATTAAGTTCTCCCCAGACCTAGATGTTATGGCTTCATTTTCCATGAGAGCCAGATTTACATTTCATTTCTATAATCTCACAATAAAACGTAAATGAGAAAATCACTTCTTATTCCAGTCTACATGTAAGCTTTTCAGAAATTTTGCTGTTTGAGGTAGTTGATGAGTCAGAGGGGATATAGTGTAGTAGTTCATGGATAAGGATCATTGAGTGATTTAGTGACCACACATTCCTGGGATTTTCATTTTTATTATTATTCACCCAATATTGCTCGGAATTTCAATAAGTCATGAATGTTTTAAGCATATGCTATGATTATAGAATCTTGCACTGACTGTGGCTTAGGTAAGTATATGTAAGTGCACGTATTGGCAGAACAGAGGGTTTACAGGGCAGAATGAGGAGACTGGATAAGGAACAGTGAGTGGTAGGAGAGCATGAAAGAATAGGATTCAGCGCTTGGAACACACATATAAATTAGCAACCCTAAACATAAAACACTAAAACATTAAGTAAAATGAATCCTCAAACAGAAAGTACATAAATGCCAGAGTGATGGGAAAACAAACATATGTGTGCACGTTTGTGTGTACATAGTAATATATGCAGTAATATCTATCACTATATGTTACCTGTGTGTGCGTGTGCGTGTGTGTCTAGTAATTCCAAGTGGAACCATTCAGTGCAGATATCTGAAAGGCATAATTTTAAGATGAAGTCAAAAGCAAGGATGACAGGAAAGAAAGGGAAGGAAAAAAATGAAAGGTTAGCCGGGCCCTGGTTTGACTTTGCTTAGTCAATTACGGATCCCCGACCTGGGTTTCTTTCCCTAGACTATTGATTTAGCTTTGATTCTGAACTCGGTCTTGGTGGCCACTCGCTTTAGAAACAGAAGGAAAAAAAAGTCCATTGATTTTTCTCATGCTCAGTCCCTTCCTGAGGCCCTCACAGCTAATCAGTTACTACCTCCTCCGGCTTATCTTATCGAGGCTTTCTGATTTCCTCCATTAAGAGATGTCTGACGGGGCAGTTGCTGAAATCCTTCAGTCTGGGTACACAAGGAGATGACGCTGAGTCACTGAGTCCCCTTGATCTGCTCTGCTGCTTCGTGTTGAGGGCGTGTCTCTGTTTGCCGTGCGAGATTAGGAGGTGCAGACAAAGCCAGAATAGAACCTTAGAAGATGCAAAGGATTTAGAGATTTCTGTTGTGTATACTGTAGGTGACAAGAAAGTTCCACATGGGAAACTATAAAGGGTTCTTCAACTATACTTCATTCTACTCAGCTTTGAAAAACCAGAGCTCTGCTGATGTCTGAGGGTGTAACCAGATTCCAGCCCTTTTAAAGAGTAGTGATTAGTAGAAGTGTTTCTGACAGCTAAATAAATATTTTCTAAATAAAAAATATACTATATGCTTTAAATGGAATATCAGAACCATTTTTAGACATGAGGATTGCTACTCTGGGATTCCCTAGCCGCCAGGTTCTGTTCTCGGTAGAAACTGCTATTTTACCGACTGTCAGCAATGGAAAGCTCCACTATGCCCAGTTAAATGGAATTTTGGTTAAACCATACAAAGTCTAGAGCTGCAAGATGCAGTGCATATTGGAACAAGTAATGTAGAGTTTAGAAGAGTGGATTTTAAAAGCTTTATGAAATTGTGGGTATAATCTCAGACTTACAGTCTGAATAATGAGTAATCATTGGAGAGAGGCAGAGAGAGAGAGAAAGAGAGAGAGCAATAGAGTCCCAGACAAAGAAAGAAACCTTTACCATGCAGTAACCAATTGTAATAATGGTGACATGGAACCCAAAGAAATCAACATGGCAACACTGAAACTTCTCTGGCAAGACTAAAAAGAAAAAGGGGATTAAACAGGAGGAGGGAGCAATAATCAAGGTATACTAGATAGATTTGCAATACCGTGAAGGAACTTTGTCAGGGTACATAAAGCTTAGCATGACTTGAGAGAGTGTGTGTATGTGTGTGTATATATGTATATGTTTATATCTCTATACACACGCGTTCAAAATATCTTCATGAATACATTACAGTTATACATGCACTGAGCAAAATCTTCAGATAACATAAAAGTTACTCATCCTCTGCCCCATTTCACAGAAAAAAATCACTTAAATTTCTTTTGTATTTTTCCTCAAATTCTCTCTCTGTATACTAGTACAATGTACATCAGTGGTTCTCAAAAGGAGGCAATTTTGCCCCCAGGAGAGGTTAGAGCCCATATCTAAGTTAGAAAATAGAAATAAAATAATTAATTGCATTAATGACTTTTAGAATATCTAGAACCAGATAAACTGCAATGTGCAAAGACGTGATCCCTCTCGAGGCAACTGTCAGAAATTTTTAGAATCACGAAGAAAAAGAGCCACAAGTGAAAATCTATCTTGACTTCAAAGAGGAAGATTGGATGATTCCTGATAAATTCATGGTATAAACAGAATGTCTCTCCTTTGAAAAATTCTAGAACACATAATCAAATAGTTTATAGACAAAAACATGTGATCATCACTAGAATATCACTAGAAGGTAATGTGGGCCCTAAAGAATAAATCATAGAAAGAAACTTCATTTTATATTTTAATGAAATAAAAAATATAGATCAGGTGAAATATACATAATGAAATTTTATTCAACAAAATATTCAACATTTTTCCATGTTAGAACTATAAATAAGATGGAGATATTTATACAGGATAATATTATTAGGTAAACTTATCTCTGAATGACTTATACTATCTAAAGATTATCAATCAAAAATGTCCAAGTAAAAGGGTCTACATTTAGTGAACAATGCAAACCCTATCCTGTAGGACATTTTTATCATTTTTTCACATAAATAATAAACTTAACTTTCAGAGAAGTCACATTTATTAAATTGTAAATGAGTTAAATTGTGGAATGAATAGCTAATTAATAATGAGAATTCCTCCATGTATTTAGCACTTAACTATGTTCTTTGGATTTTATTTGCATTGATATACTTAATAATCATAAAACCCTGTTACTATAACAGTTGAAGAGGAAATCATGAGATAGAGAGGTTAAGTAACTTGCCCAAGGTCACACAGTTTTAATCTGGGCCATGAGCTCAGGTAGTCTGACACCAGCGTTTGTGTCATTAACCACGATGTTTTACTGCCTGTAGCATATAATGAAGTCGTAAATAATAAATAATGAAGTCAAGGTCCAAAATTATTTCAACAGCCCATAATATTAAGAAAAAGCTTATTAGGGACAAATATAAAGTCTCACACCAGACTCCAAAAAAACTCCAAAAAAAATCCAATATTTCAAATATAGCCTGGATTTTAGCACCTCATAAGATTAATATAGCAATATTCAATCCATGACAACATCCATCTCTGCTATCTCCAACTTTGCACAGGTGGTACTGGGAATGAGACAGTGCTGAAGAGTTAGTGCTCACATTAGCAACCCCATGCCCACCAGCAGAGTAGGGCTGAGGACTAACATTTTGTCCTATACCCAGTTTCAGGGGATTTCGGGAGGACTGAGTGATGACCAAGCCACACCTCTGTGTAGCCTTCACAATAGGATTGAACAGATTGCTGAGAATCTGTGTACTCACCAAGATAATGGACTTGAATTTCAGAAAATATTTCAGTAGTGACCAATGAACTACCTAAGTAATATGTACCACCAGAAGGGACTTCTGCATAATTTATACAAAATCCCTCAGTGGTGTGTTGTATGGGAAAAAAAGTAAGTTTGGACTAGGAAGGTCTGGGAATGGGAGAATATTGGTGGATTGTTCCCTGTAGGTGTGACCCACAGTCAACAATCATAGAGGTGACAAATGGATGTCCTGTAGGACTTGTGGTGACAGGAGCAGGAATCCGACTATGGGACACAGTCTCTAAACCAGGATGGAAACTGTTTGCTCTCACTTGCCAAGTCTCAGATGTGGTGGCTGCTGGAAGATTGTGTTAAACAAAGCTGAGGGTATGACCCATGGGTCCAATCCCATGCTGTCACTGGGATCCTTTTTCTTCTGACCTTATTATATCACGATGACTTCAATTCAGGTTTATACTCCATTATTCCACTGAAACCACTCTTTTCAAGATCATGTGTCACCTCAATGTGACCAAATGCAATGATCATTTCTGTCATCCTTATTTTACTGGGTCGCTCAGCAGCATCCAGGGACCAATCTCCTGTTTGAAATACCTTTCTTCACTTGGCTTTCATAATATCATATTCTGTTTTAATCTTACCTTACATGTATTGCTTCTTCCTCTTTGGCCCCTAACTGTGGCATGGCTCTCCCTTCTTCCTGCATCCTTCCCAGGGAGATAACCCATCCAATTCGTGACTTTAAATGGTGCATAAGTGCCAATGATTCTAAAAGTACCTCCAGTCCTAAATTCCACTCAGAATTCCAGTTGCCTTCTTGGTATCTGTACTGATACCTGAAAGATATCTATCTTTTATTGTATGTCAATCAAACTATTGGTATTTTTTCTTATACTCTATTCTCTTGTAGTATTTTTTATTTCTTACTAAAATGAACCACATCATGCACTCTATTGTTGAAGCCAAATATGCGTGAATTATCTGTGCTTTATCTCTTTTCCTTACCCCCTCCCCACCCATTCATCTTCTACCTTCAAAATGTAGACAAAAGTCTATCCATTTTCTCTCCATCTTTGCTCCCATACCCCTAAGCAAAACCTCCACCAGCTTTTGCAGGGAATTCTGAAATAGCCTCCAAATGCTCCTCTTTCTTTCTCTGTTGTGTTTCTGCAACTGAATCTCTGCTCACTATAGTCAGAGTGGCCTTTCAGATGTAAACCAGATGAGATTACTCCCCTAACTTAAACTGTACAGGTGCTTCCCTCAACCATTAAAACCAATCCCACGTGCTTCTTCTCCTTGCCGAAGCCTTACAGAGCCGAGCCTCTGTCTCCTTTTGCACCAGTTTCCTTTGCCCGTAAACTGTGGTGTGTTTGTGTTCTTGCTATGTCTCAAACACATCAAGCTCTTTTCTGTTTTAGGAGAATTGTACCAGCTGTTTCCATAATCTTTACATGGGTGACTTCTGGACATTTAGATCACAGCTAAATTATCATCTCTAATAGACTTCCTGTAACACTCAAGTTTTGAGTACCAATCCAGTCATTCTCTAAATAAATTACCAACATATTTCTTAATAATATTTTTTTTTTCATTTTTTTCCTGTCATTCTCCATGGAGAGGAAGAACTTCCCTAGCAACTTTGCTGCTCTATCTCCAGCACCTAGAATAGAGCCTGCATTTAGAAGGCAGTCAGTTAATAATTTTGGACTGGAATAAGACTAAATTTTAAATGAGAAAACAAGATGAAAGGCAACTTCCATAGAATTCTGCTTATAGCTGACTGTGGCTAGTTAAGAGACATTAAAGAACAAACACGAACATTTTGGCATTATCTTTTTTTTTTTTACTCATTTGCATCATGATCTACTTTAAGTAACCCTTATTTATTGCTGGGAAGGTTTCCATCAAAATTGCCTCAAATATTTACAACCTAGAAAAAGAGGCAAGTTTATATTATCTGGGATGGGCGGGGAGAGAGGAGGGAAAGAAAGAAGCTGTGAGGGACCACATGGACTTATAAGTGGAAGAATGATTTTATGTATTTCAGTTTGGGATTTTAAATGAGGCTGTAACAAGCTTCTACTCTTCTCTTTTCAGTTTACGGTAGAAAAAGACATTACTATTTTTACTTTTGAACATTTCAACAATCCAAGGTTTCTCCCAAGAGAACAATGACTCAAGTTTAAATGTAGATCAAAAAATAAAACTCTGTTAGTTCCTGCTCTTTCGGTCCACTGCCCTATCTATTTTTCGGGGGGTGGACCCTCATTCAGAGCCCCCACACCAGATATCCTAGAAGTCACCATACGAAGCGTGGGGCAGACTTACGAATAGGCAGACCTAATAATGGGCACCCAGAAACTCTTAGGGGCTGCCTACCCATCAATTTCCTCCCACTGCTCTGTTTCAGAGCCATCAAATAATTTATTTTCTGAAGGCTTTTTAGGTTTCTGAGCTTCATATTAAAATGCTAAAACCTCTGTACTAATACCTCTGGGAGTCAGAATGCTTTAAGCCATTATCACAAACACCTAAAGGGAAGTACTTGAAAAATGAGAGCAAGATTAAAACCTGATGGGGTGAGGAATGAAATGCCTGGGTAGGGGAAGGAGAGGCACCAAAAGAGGAGGGAGGGTGCCAAGACAAATCCCACCTCCCTGCCAAATGTCTCAGTGGTACTAAGTGAAGTGAGCGATGCTTCTACTTACACCAAGCACTTCTGAAACCAATACTTTCCCTGGGAATATACGTATATTAAAAAAAGGGATATGATGTTGCAGTCGATGTGTTCATGTATATTTATATATACATTCACTGAAACATAACCAAAGCCTCCCCATCTCAATTTGGAAATTGGTTCAGTTTTCTGCAGTTGCTAGTGGCAGCCCAGACTCTTTACATGAGCTTGTTTGTGCTGGTGAACTCCCTGGTGATACAGCAGAGTCCTCTGCCATCATGTGGGAGGGTCAATTTCTAGAGCTCTTTCCCATATTTTCTGATGTAACCAAGTGTAACAATGTTGTGTCTTAGTAAACATGGAAATAGAGCAAGGGAAACATGACTCTGCCTAGGTTTGAAAATAATAGACTGAATTGGGACTCAGGTTTGCATCCAAGAACGTGCTTGAAGTTATCATTTCATACTAGATCTCTTACACTATTACATTATGTTTTATCTCATACAGATGAAAAAATTAGCAAGAAGAACAGGAGCCAGTTATACAAAACTCATTATGTATTCAGTTATAGTGACTTTTGAATGGACAGGTGCCCAAACAGGCTGAAAACATATCTTGATCTTTGGTCATTCCAATTGCCCTTTCTATGCAGGGAAGGCTGAATTTGATCTCCCGATGGGCACACGTCTTCCTTTTCATGCTGATCTTTCTGGCTGGGTGGCAGAGAGGAAAGACTTTCCTTGTTACTGAATCACTCTCCAATGTCTGATCTTGAGGAAGCCTCTACTATCTCTGAACATCTATTTCTTCATGTATAAAATAAGAGAATTATATTACAGAATCAATAAACTCTTATGAATATCATACTCTAAGAACCTCTGAACTTTAGATTCAGAACGAGTGTGAATATTTATCTGGTGCTTTATTCACCAACAATAAGTCGTAGGTATCAAAAATCATAAGCTTAGCCATTAATAAGAAACAAACGAACAGTGGGATAGCGTCTCAGGTAAGGAGTAATTTGGAGAAAGAACGATTTAGAGATATTAAGGGCCTACTGTGTGTCAAAACTTGGACTAAGTGATTTACAGATATTGCACCATTTGATCCACTAGAGAAGAGAAGCGAAAGCCACTAGAAGGCTAGAGAAGAGAAAGTGAAGCTGAGAGATTAAGGAACTCATCTTAGAGCTCATTGATTTGCGGCAGCAGAGGCAGACCTCAAACCTTGCGCAGGCACACACGAAATGCCATCAATACCTTTCAATACGACATATTCCTAGTCATTGTGCTGTGCTGCTATTGGTTCTGAATGCCTTGACAGAACGATTTCCACCCCTGTAGAAATAAAAACAGAGCACCATTAACAAGTAATTTACAAAAACTAAAGACAGATTCCTGCAGGAGAAAACAATGTGCTTCAATTTTACAAATATTTTTAGAGTATTCATATTTCATTATTAAATGAAATTTAATAACAAAGCATCAGATTAAAAGATTTTGGTGGAGTTGAACTACATTTTAAATATCCTGACAGATTAACACATGCTTCTTGCATGTATCTATTGGTTTGCTCAGTACAGTTGGGAAAAGTTTGGGGTGGAGATAGGAAGTAGGTTTTTGAATGTCAGAGTTAAGGATTGACACCCATGAAGCTGATTTTCTCAGCCAAACGTGTTACTCAGTCTAGACCTGTGCTTAAGATAGACTTTTTGAACTAAAGCCCTCTTAGAAGAACACTCTGGGCTTAAGTCAATACACCATGATTAAATGCCTTGGCGTTTTTAAGTATTTTACTAAACACGGAAGATTATGAAAACCAGGCACCATAAATCTCCTCTTCCCTGGCCTACATATGGTCTAATAATAGAATTAAGAATTTGAAACATCTTAATCCTTTCAACTGGAAGAAGATGAGCTCATGTCACCAGGCTACATCTTTCTTCAATCAGACTATACGGTTGTGCACTTTCACTTACTAAAGTGAGGTGTATTTTAAGGCTGCTCTAAGTAGCGAACTAGATATTTTGCAAGTTAAAAAACTTTCTCCTGGAATAATATGTATAAGATGGTGGGGGGGGAGCTTTTTTTGTCAACTGCTCTTTTATAGTTGGTCCCCTTTCAAAGCTAGTATGGAAAAGGAAGCAAACTAAGCACATGGGTTTTGGGTTTTATTATGTACAAAGTTAGTCATTTCTTACTTGGTGTTATATTGTTCATTAAGATGCTATTGGCCAATTTCTTAATTTATGCAATTTCTTCTTATTTCTATTTGGTGAAATGCTCCCAGTAGAACTTAAGAACAACAAGCAGGATTTGAAACAATGGAAAAACAAAGTAATGACTATTTTCTTTAAGAAAGTGTCTTTTGATGACAACATCATAATAATTTGGAAGATTAAAACCCTGTAGCTGAAGTTTAAGCAGACAAAATTGTCTGCACTGGGACTAATTCTTCTATAAAGGGTTCACTGTGGTCTTCTATTGATACGGGTGCCTCCTTTCTATCTCCATGGTTTCATAAAGCTGAGCTGGGGTGAGGGGAAAGAGGATGGTCCCTTATGTGTAAGAACTCACCCCGCCAGGGTGGCCGACTGTCAAATCTCACCTTGTAAGTTGCCTTCTCATTTTTCAGTTACTCCAAACATAAGTCTCTCTGCCCACTTCAGCAGGAGTTGCCCACCTTCCCACTTCCTGCATTAAAATCTGTCTTTATTCTACAGCACAAAAAAATAGGACTTGTGTTCTATGCTCACTATTCGCTTAATATATTGCTAAAAACCTGGGGAAAAAAACTGCTGTTAATTGCCAAATACCATCGACTTTGTTTTGACAAGTCAAGGGTGAAATGTAGAATCTCATTTCCATCAGTGGAGTCAAAAACAACCTGTAATTGAAGGAAAATGGTGCGGGGGTGAGCTATTACAAGGAGAAATAAAACAGAAATGATAATTATGAAGGCCTCAGGTTCAAATTAATGATTTTCCCTCATTACAGATATTTATCAGGTTATGATTTTAGTTAAAATGATTAGCTACCTAACCAAACTTCCTTATGCTTATCCTTCTATACTTTTCATGAGAAGACTGATGCCAAACCTCTCTGGTCTGGACTATTTTTCCAACCCTCAAATATAGCCCTAGAGAGGCTGACTTTAGAGGCAACAAAAATAGCACTGCCGTCTACCACAAAATAGAATGTTTCTGCCTCTAGTCTGGTCTTTCTCTGACCAATCTGATTTGTTCAGCGGGTAGTCCAGCTGGGATCCGAAAGGTGGAGAAAGGGGTGGGAGATGCTTTTTCCTAATTCCAGAAACTAGATTCCTTTTCTGCTCCTGTGAAAAACAGCTGAAGAAACACTGAACTGGTCTGGACAAATCCAATTGTCTCATGTAAACCTATTTTGATTTTCCAACCGTCATGCACTCGTTACAATACCTTGTCTTAGAAATTCCCCGAAGATCTGTTAGAGGACAGAACTGCACAGATTAAAATGAATAAATAAATAAAAGAAACAAAGGGAAAGCAGGCGGGGAAGTCAATGGCTGTGTTTCTTTATTTGTGATATATTACAAAATCATTTCTCACCTCAGTGCCAGGACAATGCTCGGGGCGAAGGAAGGTTTGTTAGGACAGGACCCGGACGGCAGGCATTCTTTTGTGTGGTGGAGAAACCTCCTTCAGTTGCAGTGACTTTGACGGGAGGTGGGAGAAAGACCTTCATCCTTTCTCACAAAGGTTTCATTGAAAAGAGTTTATGATTTTTGTTCGAAAGCACTTCCTACCAAAGAGTAAGACTTTGAAGTTTATTCTTTGTTCAGTCATGCTCGTTATAATTTCTTTAAGAAGATGACAAAAAAAAAAACACAGAAAACCTACTACCTTTATGGCCAATTCTCTATACACGATAAAATTTTAAAAAGTCAAATATCAAATTCTCCCTCAAAGATTTTTATAACACACCTTTGATTGCTAAAACATAAAGTAGCTCGTATATTTCTCCACTGCACGCATAGTTTATTCCATTTTATGTAAATGTGTGTATATGTATGACTGGTATTCAGCCTGAAAATGAGGCCACAGTTCCCTAACTGCCCTCATTTCATTAATAGATCTGTGTTTTTTTGTGTTCTTCTAAGTTCTCACAATTTCAAGGGAAGGCTTAAAATTATCCCTGCTGTGATTTTTCACTTATATTTTCTTCCATCATTTTGGACTTTGCATCAGCTTTCCATGTCAAATCTAAGTTAAGCTTAATGAAGGCAGCAGTGCCACTTTAAATCACTGTTTTCAGGTAAAGTTATTTTTTTGTCTTTCTTTTTTCTTTTCTTTTTTTTTTTTTTTTTTTTTTTACACATATTGCTGGCAAGTATTTGCCACGTGTCTGGGTCTGGTTACTTTTGTAGATGTTTTGCTTTCTTTCTGTTGTTAAGTCATGGTGGTCTCACAATTGTTTGAGCTGTTCCGTCCACCTGGGCTCCAGCTGTCCAGTGGTTCCATAAAACCATGTTGAAAGCTCACAGTGTAGAACAAAATACCAGCCAAGGAATCAGAAGTGTCAGGAAAAGCATCCCACAGATGAAATGCAAATAATGCACGTGTCCTCTTGCGGCTGGAGGTGGAAGGCTGTGACTTTAGTAGACACTTCATGAGCAATTTTATTTCAGACCACAGACATTACAAAATCACTGCAGAAGATTTCCTGTAGCTTGACACTCTGCGCCTTGAGCCAAGTATACTAAATGCATTTTGCTTCTTATTAACTTTCCTTTCATACTGAACTTTATATTGTCAACTACCTCCTTTTATTGTTATCCACCAGCAGTAGTTTCTTGGCACCGGCTGAGGGTGAAACTTTGCCAAAAACATTTTTTGGCACAGGGTAACAATTAAAACTGATATACCAACCTAGTGAAGAGAGATTAGAATACTTCCCAGCACTGCTTTCTTGATTATTTCAGAGCAAAGCAACAGAGAGCTTTACATGTTGTTTCTTTGGAATGGATGTAATATCCCAAATTATGCCCTTGGACATAGTACTCTAGCATCCTTATTATCCTGAGTGTTGCAATATTCATACTTAAAATAATTTCTTGTTAAATCCATTGTTTTCTTCACCTCATTCTTTTTCTTGTTTCTTTTCCTCGTAATGTTTTTTAAAATTTGAAATGCAGATTAAAATGAAAATTAGCACTGTTTTTTAAATAGGCTGCAGTAAAATGAGATAGAAACTGGACCCATTTTTGCATTTAACAATTTTGTACATTTTAGTTCATTACAAACTGTTGAAAATTACCTAAGAATTCAAATACTAAAATAGATTGTCTGGGGAATTGCTAGGAGCAACAGATGAATCGATGGTCAGAGTGAACTTTTATAGCAGTCTGAATATCAGGTTGCTCTAAATGCATAGTATAAAGTAATATCACCTTCAGTTAAGACTACTCTGGCTTCGTTGTCTTATACTGCTTTTTCATATCCCAGCACTGTGGAAGCCAGTGTAGTAGGGGTAGGGGGTGGGGGAGGTTAGCATGAACTCCGAAGTCAGAATACTTGGGTTTAACTTGGGTTTAACACCCACCCGGGTCCACCAACGTAACTTCTTTGTGTCTCCACTTCCTTACGTGAAATCTGGCAGTCATCACAGCTACCTTAGAAGAGTCTTATGAGGACTAAATGAGAACATTTATGCAAAGCATACAAGATGAACTATTATTACGTCATGGCAGAGAAATCAGTGACTGCTTTTAGTCCTAAATCTCCTGTGATTTCTATTCACTAAGAAATATCCTTCATTTCAGTGACAATCAAAATTATCCTCCAGAAATTTAAATGCACTTTTTTTTTTTGCTGTTATGCTAATTGAGGTTCTCAGTGGGATACTTTCACTTCAAAATGCCTAGACTCTATCTAGATAAGACTCTCTTGGAGACATTGTTAGTCACCCAAAAAGTATGGACTGGATCTGGACTCAAAGGTGAGAGGGAGTAGCCATGAAGACAAAAGCTGAGCATAATACCACCATTGGATCACTGAGCTGGAGCCAGCCACAGAGTGAAGGAAGCTGAAACTAGAACTCTGACAATGAGCTGAGACTCAGCAGTTCACCAGAGATTTTTGGATACCAGCAAAAGCAAGTCATCTCTGGAGGAAACATATCCAATTTAGTATTTAGAAACCACATCGATTAAGACCCACCAATGATTTCAATCAATATGACCAAGCTCATAAAAAGGCAAATCTATATAAGTGAAATCAGCTGACACAAACAACAACGGAAGAGTTGTCTAAATATGTAGATGTCAATTAAAAAGAAAAGGACTATAGCCCCACTTAGAGATGGTCCTAAAGAACAGTGGTGAAGGGAGGTCATTCACTTAGTGTAAATTTAACAGTGGCCTGAAATAAGAATACACGTAGTTGCCTGGGTGGTGGTAAATGGCTTGGCTGATTGGATAGGGACCTGGAAAGATTAGAAGATTGAAGACAAGAGTGCTGGGGAAGAAGCATGTGGATGACCCAATGGGAATGAACAGAGTAAGAACCTTTGTATTTCACA
The DNA here is from genome assembly GCA_004363605.1 of Indri indri. Classification (NCBI taxonomy): domain Eukaryota; kingdom Metazoa; phylum Chordata; class Mammalia; order Primates; family Indriidae; genus Indri; species Indri indri. Next base: position 102,471 of record RJWJ010001304.1, read on the forward strand.
TGAATGTCAAGCAGACAGCAATGGCCACTGCAGAAGAGAAACCAAGTCGATGGAAAGACACAGCCAGTAGGTGTCAACTAGCCTCTGCCCTGGGACATTCCAGTGCTTGAGCAACGGGCTTGTGTACAGAGTAACTGTGGTTTCTGAGATGGAGACGATGCATAGGTTCAACTGCAGGGGTTCCTCTCACCAAGGCTACTGCAGGCGGATGGCTGATCTGCTAGCAAGAGACCAAGGCTACGGCTTTCCCTACTGGAGTCCAACTCCTGCCATGTATCAGCCAGCCATTTGGTGGCATCTTGAAAAGGGCAATATTTTATCTTGGCTTGGGTTGACTCACATTGTAGACATGAATTTTCACTTTTTGCACATGTTGCTCAGCCATCACCACTCTTCCAGGTCTCACAGAGTATCTGATCTACCAGCACAGACTCCTACATGACATCACATCAGACAAGGACCTTTACAGCAAACGAGGCGTGGCAATGAGCACGTGACCATGAGATCCACTGGTCCTACCATAAATCACACCACCCAGAAGTTTGAAAAAGCAGAGGCATCTTGAAATTTTAGCCCAGGCACCAGCTTGGAAATGACACTCTGTGAAGATGGGGATCATCCTTCAGATTGTGACATCTTAAACCAATGGCTCATTCATGGTGCTGTGTTCCCAACAGGCATTAATAGAACACATGCATTGGGGAAGCCAGGAGGGTGGAAGTCCGATTGGCCCCATTCCTACTCATGCTTGGTGGCCCATGTAGATAATTTGTGTTTCTGTCCCTAAAACCTCAGGCTCTATGATCTAGAGCTCCTGAGTCTCAATGTGGGGGATGCTGCCAGCAGGGAATGAAGTAAGAATTCTACTAAAAGTAAGGGTAGAGTTGCCACATGTTATTTTGAAATCTTGGACAGTAAACCAGCATGCTCAGAAATTCATTACCATGAGGAGGTAAAACCATTGTTACAAAATAGGGCCAGGAAAGAATATGTGTGCCACTGGGACATCCCTTGGCATCCTCATGTCCAGTTTTAACTGTACATAGGTAAGTACCTTACGAAAAAATTAAAAACTTAGGGACTGAGAGGCCTCCAGGATAAAGCTCTGAGTCACTCCACCAGGGAAGCCACCCAGATCATCCAAGATGCTAGAAGAGGGGAAAGAAGCCTAGAAAGAGTGATGAAGGGCACGGACAGTGGGTATCAGTTCCTGCCTTGGAAACACCTGCAGCAGCAGGGACTGTGGTTAACCTCACTAACACCTCTCTTTTCAGTGTTGTTGAGGCTGTGATGGGGTATGGGGATTTGGCAGATGAGATGAATTTAGGTGTGATTCATTCCCTTACATGTGCCAAATACTCCATAATCAAGGTAACACACATACTATTAATATATGACCTAACTTTTCCAGATATCTCCAGCCTTCAAGGATCACACATCCTTTGAGTGATTAAAAAACAAGAAAAAGAAGAAAGAAAGAAAAAAAATCTTGGTCTTCCTTTTGCTCAAACACTAGATGTTACCTTTTACCAAGTTGCCCTTCCAAATTAGGCTTCGTAATCTAGGAAATGTTTATGCATTGTGCAAACCAAGCAGCCAGGCTCCTCGAGTCAGGTGGCTAATTTGCTCTTCTTAGGTTTGTTCTTAGTATTTCAAGCATAGTTTCAATCATGCTAATGCCACTCCCTCTGTAAAATTGTGTCTCTTAGGGTTCCTCATGCTGCAGGTGAAAGAAAACTCATCTGAAATTGGCTTACACAGCAGAGGGGATTTATTGGCTTCTGCAGCAGAAAGTCCATCTGTAAGGGGGGCTTCAGCGCTGATGAACCAGCAGGTAGAAAGTGCCATCAAATACATACTGCCTTCTGTTGCCTTCCTCTGCCTTCAGGGCATGAGCTTCATCCTAGGTCTGACTTCCCTCCATCCCCGCTTCCAGGACCCCATCACCATGGACGTCTCCCAGTAACAATAAGGCCCCACGTTTCCTCATTCCTGTTAAATAGGAAAGAGAGTGGGTATGACCCAGCCTTCTAAAGGGCAATACCACAACCCACCCTGACTGGTTGGCTTAAGTGACACACTTGACCTTGAAACAATGGCCATAGCCATGTGATAATATGTCCTGATTGATTTAACCAATCAGGACCCACCTCTTGAGCTAGGATAAGGTCAGCTTCACCCAAAGCGTGCCGGCTGTGATGAGGAGGTTTGAACAAAGGTGAATCTTGGAGTTGTTAGGAAGTGAAAATGGATGGCTAGGAGACAGTGCTCACTAGAAACACTTTTTTTTACAAGCGTGGGTAGACCCTCCCTTTGATTCTTCATGGAACTGAAGACCTGAAAAATAAGAGAACACAGAAAATTTATAAAGAAGGTGCTGTGCTTTGAATGTATCTCCAAAAGTTTGTGTTTTGGAAACTTAATCCCCAATGCAACAATATCGAGAGGTAGAACCTTTAAGAGCTAAATAGACAATGAGGGCTCTGCCCTCACGCATAGATTAATGCCATTAATGCAGGAGTGAATTCCTGATAAAAGGATGAGTCAGGCCCCCTCCTCTCTCTCTGTCTCCGGTGCAGGCTGTCTTGCTCTTCTGCCTTCTGCTATGGAATGGTACAGCAAGGCACCCATCTCCAGGTGTAGCCCCTCAACCTTGGACTTCCCAGCCTCCAGAGCTGTAATAAATAAATCTCTGTTCTTTATAAATTACCCATTCATTGATGTCCTGCTATACCAGGACAAAACAGACTAAGACACAGAGTAAACCTCAAAACCTTAAAAATAAATTCTAGATGTGACTGTGGCTGAACTTCACAGCCCAGTCTCTGCTACATACGGTATCCTTTATGCCACTTCCTTCTAGAGGTTACTGTGCACACACACCCTTGACCATCTTGTGAAAAGGCTGATTCCTGGAGTAGGGCCTGAGATTCTGCAATTTTAACAAGTTCCCATGTGACGTTGATGATGCTGATCTGGGGACCACACTTTGACATCTTCTCTCCGGGTCTCCTGGTGCACCACCAAAGAGCTCGCCTGGGAGAAAAAGTGTCCTTGTGCTTGTCTCTTCTCTAAGAAACTAATCTCCATTTCCTTAAATCCTACCGAAAGGAATATAGATTCCTAAAATGAAACACTTGGCAGCGCTTTATGTTCACCTCCAAGGAAGACAAACTTTATATGATTACGAGAAGAGTTTAACTGCATGTTGCTTTCAATCTTTCCCTTCTGAACAAAAGTATTTCTTTACCATGGCATATGTGAAAGAGTCCTTAAAGTGTCTTTTCCGAAAACAAAGACGTATCTTTCCAAAAACAAAAATGATAAATTTCAACTTCTTTTGCCCAAAGAAAAACCAAAAATGCTACCAACAATAAAAATTGCACGAACAAAAGCTCTGTAAAATGGCATTTTTTACTCCACTTACAGCTTTCAAGAATTTTAAATTTCAAAATATAGTCTCAATGAGGATATGCATGTGTGTGTGTGATATACATACACACGTGTATCTGTATATGTATGCATACATGTACACACATGCATGCTTACTAGAACAAATAATGCTAATAACTTGTAACACATTTACTCTTCTTTTTTTTTTTTTTTTTTTTTGAGGCTTTGAGTGGCTGGCCTGGGAATCTAAGCTTAACAATGTTTTCAACACAATTTACCTACATACAAAGGCCAGCACACTGAAAGAGCTATCATACAATATAGACAAGGTGACAGCACTCAGGGACACACAGGACAACCGAGTCATGGTAAGTGAAATATTTAACCAGCTTTTCTGTAAGAAATGAGTTTGTGGTGAATATTAATACCGAATTCAATGTTAGTTCATGATCATTCTATTTATGCGTGTTACTTAATGTAGGTTTTTTGATATTTGATTCTGTTGTACTCCAGGTAATATTTAGTTAGCAACAGGGAAAAAAAAATACTTTTCTTCTTAAAGAAGCACAAATCAGGGAGGGGTATGCTTCAAAGGGAGGGCTTTACACTGAATCTGGAGCCTGCAGAAACTCCTTTTCGGATGTGGATGGCATCTCTTCTTTATTCATGAACCTCTCATAGTGGTTCTACTTTTGTCTGTAATTAAAGGGCCAGAAGCTGGTTTTATATATAACTCAAGGCAATTGTAAAACATAAGTATTTTCCCCTCGGTTTAAATAAATGGAATAATTTGTCCCATAATCACATTGGTCTCTATGAGCTCTTGAAGTTTTATTAAGGTGTAACTCATGAGTCAGATGAGTACCTGGTTGTTAAGCTTGATTCTCATAGTTCTTTTTAGAAATATGAATCCTTTGTGTTGTTTTAAAGAACGAAAAGGTCTGAAGACATATCACTATGGAAATCATGAGGCCCTGGCATATCCCTCTAATCTGAGCACAATCTGCATATCATTGATCACGTGTTAGGTAAGGAGGCAAATGTGGCGGCCGAGAGCGCACACCATAGAGCTGGGCTGTCTGGGTATAAATCCTAGCTCTGTCACCTACCAGCTAGTCACAGTGTCTTGGGAAATATGCTCGAACTATCTGGACTTCAGTTTCCTCCTCTGGAAAACAGAGACAATGAAGCACCTTCTTTAACCATGTTGGTAAATGTGTTAATAGATGTAGAGCCCTTGAAAGAGAAACTGGCACATAGTAAGAACTCAATAAATATCAGAAATTGTGATCACCATAGTTCAGTGGTTCTCAACTGGGGCTAATTTTACCCCCAGAGGACTTCTGGCAATGTTAGAAGACATATTTGATTGTTGGGACTAGGGGAAGGGCCGCTACTGACATCTCGTGGGTGGAGGCCAGGGAGGCTACTAAACAACCCACAGTATGTGACACAACACTACCAGCAACCACCAAGAGCAAAAAAAATTATCCAGCACAAACATCAATAGTGCTGTGGTTGACAAACCATGCCATGGCATAAAGTGTTGATTGCATATCAAGCATACATCTCAGAAATAAGTTACAATAAATTGATAAAGGCCAGGCATGGTGGCTTATGCCTGTAACCCTAGCACTCTGGGAGGCCGAAGCAGAAGGATTGCTTGAGTTCAGGAGCTCGAGACCAGCCTGAGCAAGAGCAAGACCCTGTCTCTGCTATAAATAGAAAGAAATTAGCCAAACAACTAAAAAAAAAAAAAAATAGAAAAAATTAGCCAGGCATGGTGGCGCATGCCTGTAGTCCCAGCTACCCTGGAGGCTGAGGCAGAAGGATGGCTTGAGCCCAGGAGTTTGAGGTTGCTATGAGCTAGGCTGACGCCACGGCACTCTAGCCCAGGCAAGAGAGTGAGACTCTGTCTGAAAAAAAGAAAATAAATAAATAAATGAATTGATAAAAATTGGGATAATCTCTAGTCTTAACCCTCTTTATTCTTTATGTAATAGGAAGCATACCTCACCCCTTTGAGGTAGAACATGTACTATATACAAAAAGGTGTATATATAGTAAGTGTACAACTGAAAGATTTTCATAAACACATCCATATCACTAATATCCAGATCAAAAGTCAGATTATTAATAGGACCCAGTTATGGTCCTCCCTAAAATTAGCCACTTTTCCTGATCTGAAGAATCACAGCACATTTTTTGTGTGTGTGTTTATATTTTATAAACACGAAATTATACACTAAGTATTTTTGTGACTGGTCTTTTTACACAAATATTATCATTTTGAGATGTATCTATATTTTTGCAAGTAGTTATAGTTTGTTCATTCTCATTGCTGGGTAGTATTCCATGGTCAAAACATACCATAAATTATACATCCCTTTTCCTCTTCAAAAGCATGCTGGTAGCTTTCAACTTGGTACTATTTTGAACAGTGCAGCTGTGTGCATTCTCATAGACAACTTTTCGTGAACAAAGATATGAGTTTCAATTGGGTACATAGAGCATAACCTTTTAAAAGCAATATCAAAGCATGACTTCCCATTATAGTTCAAATAAAATCCAAGATCCTTTAAGTGGCCACACTTCCTAGTTTGCTTGAGATAGTGACAACTTGTGCCTGTGTGTTTTGGCATCTGCCTTCACTCTCAAAAGTGTCCCACTTTGGGCAACAAATGGTGTTTATGGTCTGGTATATAAAGCCTTGCCTAAGCTGCCCCACTTATTCCAGGAGCCTTTGCCTGCAAATCTTCCATTGCTCACTCAGCCTTCGTCCCACTGTTCTCTCTCTGCTTTACCAAACTTGACACACAGTTTTTATGACTCAATGCCTGTCTGATATTCATTTCTCCACTCTGGGAACAGTCGGTACCTTCACATCTTTCAGTTCCGAGTTTAAATGTCAGCTCCTTGGAGGGGCACTGCCTAGTCAGGCTATGAATACTTTTCCCTCATCTTCATACTTGCTGTGCCTGCACACTCTTCATTCACAGCATTTATCGTACTACGCAATTGTTTATTTATGTGCCTAAGTGTCTATTATCCTTCCCCCAACCCCAGCTAGACCATAAACTCCATTCAGCTAAAAAAAAATAAATAAAAATAAAAAAATAATTATGTGTTTTCTTACCTCTGAATAGCCAGTAAATATCTGTTAAATTTATAGATAAGTGAATGATCAAAAACAGACAACCAAGTAGGAAATCATACACTTACCTCTAAATCATCATGTTTATTCATTTAATGCAATCTCTTCACAAATAACTGCACAGACAGTAAACAAGTGAAAGAAGATGTTTCTAGGTTAATAAAAAAGAATAATGCGAAAGTAAAGGAAAAGAAGTACTTTTTAAAAAAAAATCATGTAACCCAGGTAAAACTAGGCCAGCCAGGTCCAGTCTTAGCACATTATCATATTCAGAAGAAATAAAATTAAACACATGTTCCATGCCCAAAGTGTTAAAATTTAATTTAAATCTATTGAGGTCTCTAAAAGGCATACCAAATATAAATTACGTTGTATGACAAATGAAGGGGCTTACTGAATAACAATGGGTGGCATTTACTGGGCACTTATGAACATAACCAGCCTTTTAATGCATCCATCTCCCTTAAGGGCCTCCCGATCACCTCCCACTGCCCACCGAAATCTCATTTTCCTCTGCCTTTCTCTGTTTTCATGGGCTTTCACCATTTCTTTCTTCATAGCCTCATGATGTTGTCTATTATTTCTCAAACAAGTTTTCTAATAATAATAAATTTTATCTTTCTGTAATTTTTTTATTTTTATTTTTTGTCCATAATCTCAACGAACAGCTTGAAGTGACAGAAGACTCTAGCAGCCCAGTGAGGCCCCAGCCCTGATAATCCCTCTCCCAGACTGATGGCCGAGACTCCCCATTATCCTCCCTGCTGCCGCCCCCGCCAGTCAGTTCCCTGCTCAGATTTCAACTTACCTAATTCAGATCTTGCCACGGCACTGCTCAGCCCCCTCGGGTGGCTTCTTCCCGTCCCACTCACAGTAGGGTCCGAGGTCATCGCCAGGTCTGCGTGCTCCTCCCTCAGACTTCACCTCCTCCAGATCTCCGACTTTTACTCTGCTGCAGCCACAGGGGGTCCTTTGATGTTCCACACACATGCCAGCCATGCTTCTAGGCGGGCTTTGACGCTCTGTTCCCCGTGTTTGGAATAATCCTCTCTACACATCCACGTTGTTCAATATCCGTCACTTCAAGCAGGTTTCTGCTTAACTGTCACCTCCTAAAAAAGGTTTTCCCTGGCCATGCTACCTAAAATGGCACACTTTACCTGACAGTCCCTGCCCTTGTTTATTCTTCTGAATAACAGCTACCCAGGGAAAAATTACATATTCATTTGGTTATTGTCAGTCCATCTCCACCACTAGAATACAAACTCCACGAGAGCAGGCACTTTTTTATTCTCTGCTGATTAGAACATCAGCTGGCTTCACGTAGGAATGACTTAAAGGGATAAAAAGGGATTAATCATAACAGTATTAGAATCACTCATGGTGAACTCACTTGAACATATGGGGGTTCTACAGTTCCTTGGGGGCGTTCACACTAAGTGCTTTTTACGCATTGTCTAATTTAATTCTGCTATTGAGTTAGTGCTACTATTATCCTTATTTTACATCTAAAGAAACTGAGAATAACAGAGAACTAGAGATTTGCTCCAGAAACAGCTAGTCATGAGCTGAGTGGGGGTTCATTTGCATCATCGCTCGGTTCCAGAGCCTAAGCTCTTAATTATATTACACTCTATGAAGCACCGATGATAAACTGCAGTTAATTCCATTTTTTTTCCATAAGACCAATTATAAATATCAGTGACGAAACAGGAGTGGCTCTAGAGGGTACCTGACCTCCATTTTCTCCTTTACTTCAGAGTGAAATTGGTCGTTGCCAAAAGGCAGGTGGTAGCTTGAACTTTCATGCCACGGTAATTATGAAAATGAAGGGAATTTGAACACAGCAGAGAGGGCAGAATTCAGCATTTTCGGAGTAAGAGACACTCACTTTCAGAAAGAGCTTTGAATTTATCTCCATTTTAATGTCTTTCCACATTTTAAAATATGAGTTGAAAGGGGGATTTGAGAGGGTGGCGTAGCCAAAGTAAACATTCAGCACACTGTTATACCAGAATTTTATTATACTCAAGTTCCCAGGCGCCCCTGCTGCTGTTGCCGTTGCCTGTCCAGAGACTGGTGAATCAGTGGTTGTGTCTGAAAAGGAGACAAATAGGACGGAAAAAGTATCCATTTCTCTGTCTGCGTGTGTGCTTTAAAAGGCAGTAAGGTTGCATCATGTACTTATGGGAACAACGTGGTAAAAAAAAAAAAAATCTGGTTGAAGTATTGAATTAACTTCAGTTTTTTATACCACCACGACACAGTTTTCTTTTCATTTTTATGCGGCAGACATTTATATTTTCATATTGTCATGGAGACCAAATGTGATTCAAATGATTCTGTGCATTATTATGGAATAATTTGTCTCCTGTGAAGTCATTTTTTAGTGATATATACTGTGGATAGAAAAGATTAAAGAAGCCAGCTAGAGAGGGTATATTTATGCAATGTGACAAGTACATACACAAAGAAGGATGATGTAATAATGTAAGTAATTTAGAGGTTCTGGCAGGAATATGGGTGGTAAGCCATGACTGCAGTTGACTCTCAGAAGTTGGACTGTATGCTCCTGGGGAAAGATCTTATTTACGTTTTTTCAAGAAACACTGGGATCAAGATAGGATTCGCTCAAGGCTAATAACGACTACTCTTCTGGCTCTGCAAGAAATAAAAATATGCATTCAACCCCCTAATTTCTCCATTGTAAACTGGAATTCATATATAAAATATAGATTTTCTTCTCTAAAGATAAAAATGATAAACTGAATACTCACCTGCATCCCTTGGCCCGTTAAAAAAAAAAAATCTCTCTAGAGTTGTCAAAATCCTCCTGTTTTGAGCTTCCAGTTTTTATTTGGGAGAAGCAAGACCATTTCAGTTGCTGGGAGTAAGTAGCAAATCGCATGACCTTTGTAGAGTCCGTTTGGGGAGTGTATTCTACTATAAAGTTGGATGAAAGTGGTAGAATACCTTTGTTTTTCTGTAATGATTTCTTTTAAAAAGGAAAGTGAAAATATAGTACAGAGGGATCTTGTATACTCCTTGCCCAGTTTCCTCTGTAGTTATCATCTTGTAATTACATCTTACTTTGTAATTGTCAAAACTAAGAAACCAACACTGGTATGTTACTGTTGATTAAACTCCAGTCTTCATTTGAATTTCACCAGGTTTCCCAAATATGTCCCCATTCTGTCCCAGGAGCTAGTCCAGGGTACCTCATTCCATTTAACAACTGTTTATTTAATTTTTTCAATGGGAGCTGGGGGTGGGCATGTGATTGAGTGAATGCAAAGCCCACAAGATGGACAACCAGGATATAAGCCTTGGACCTGATCGCCACTAATGAGTTTGGGACCTTGAGCTTTTTAACCTTGCTAAGCTTCTAAACGCCCTACAAGCTCATTCTCTGCAAAAGGAGGACCAAGCCTGCCTGATGAGACGTTGTCTTTCCTTGGCAGTTTGTGCCAGTGACAACCAGGAGGGAAAGCAATGAAGGAAAGGAAGCCCCTCCTCATCCTCAATGGCTCCCATCTGCATTCACCAGACTTGAGTTGACTCTGCCACATGCAGGAAAAAAACAGAGAGAGAGAAAGAGAGAGAGAGACTACAAGAAACTACCAGTCTCCCAAGCTCTAGGAAGAAAGAATGATGCCACATGGGAAAACAAGGGCAGCTAATCCTTCACAAGTCTCCAGCTTTAAAGGAATCTGCCTTTCAGCTGAGACCCAACTGGCCTTGAGGCAGAGAAGGAAGGGCAGAGAGTCTGCCCAGAGAGAGGAGGCCTGGCCAATCAAAGCTTTTAGCTACTGTGTCTCTCCCTTCATAATCATCCATCTCCCCACTTCCAGACTCACTGCCTTTTCCACGCTGCCTGCTCTGTTCCTGCCTGCTACAGCTTTCGCACTGTCTCTCTCCCTCAGCGGGACACGAATCCTGCAAGCTTGCAAAGGCCAAACAAAACCGGGGGCTCACAAATATGTAACTGTTTTCCTTAGCTTGTGGCATAAATCAAAAAAAAAAAAAAAAAAAAAGAAAGAAAGAAAGAAAGAAAAAAAAAATTCTGTTAGCACAGGGCTCAGGAGTGTTTATTTTTTTGCCAGCTGCAACATGCTACCCTCACAGGGGATCACCTAAAACCAGTTATGGTTTAGGTTGGAGGGGGGATGTCAAACTTAAGCTGCGGGCTTGGCCTCTCTCAATGAATTACGACCTTGTCAAGAACCTATTTTTTTAAATCAATGCAGGTTTTCTATCAAATCAAATACCTGCACACTAAATTATATTTTTGGTGCCAGGCTGGCTCTCCAATTTTTTTTCCTTTTGCTAGTTTTTTCCAGCCTTCCCCCCAACCCTCCTCCCTCTCCTGACTGTGATACAGACAGTTTTTGTCCCTGAGAAGAAATTGAAAAGCAAGCCCTACGTTGGAGGGGAGACAGAGAACTGTCCTTTGTCATCCTGTGTGCACGCACGCCTGGTGTTTACCGTCTGTCTCAGTGGCTTACGTGACAGAAGTGCTCCTATAGACAGAGTCGAGGGGGTCTCTCAGGATCTTCAACCCAGTAGCAGAGGACACATTTGCTTTCAGGAGAAAAAGTGGTTTTTTTTCCCTTTTAAAAATGTTTGCTGGGTATGGGGTTGGGATCGTGAATAGGGGAACCTTTTAATGCAGGCGTTGGTATGAAGAGTTAAATATTTAGATAATATTTTAAATACACTTTTTAGACATTTCTCCCCATCATGTAACTTAAAAAATATGAATAGATTTTAAAAGTTGAGGTATCCTTCCTTCCTTCCTTCCTCCCTCTCCCCCTCCTTCCCCCTCCCTCTCTACATCCTGTCTTTTCTTTCTTCCTTCCTTCCCCTTTTCAATCATTTCCTTTAAACAAGGAATGAATGCTTCTGGCTTCAGCTCCTGCTCTTCCCGACAGGTTAGATATTTAAATCTGGAAGTGCATTTGTCTCTTAAATTGGTGGCTTGATAGCTTAGTGGAGATGACATTAGGGTTGGAACTCCCTGCCCGCAGCACTTCCGGCGGAGCCATCAGAGTCTTGAGGTGCCTTGTGTGTGGATGTGGCAAGGATGATTTTTCAATAATGGGAAACTCCATGTGTCAAAACCCACTCGGGGGAAAGCCATGGAGATGTATAGTTCAGAGTTGGCACCAATGTGGCCCCTTTACCTCGCCCAGAAGTCTTTATTTGGTGGTTTTTCAATTAAATGCCACATATACTCCAGGGCATATGTAAAGAATCCTCAAATGAATTGCAAACTGTTTTCAGTAGCAATTGGGATGGATAAAAAAAAACACCAACGAGGAAATCCCAACCAGCTGCGTTTGAGTCTTGAGAACCGAAATCAAGTATTTTCTAGTTGAACTTGATACATTTTTGATAGGCTGTCACGGTGCCAAGGCAGCCTTTACTTTCATGGAATGGCCGGGTTGGCAGGAACTTCTTTCCTCTCATTTCTCCCCATTTTATTCAGCTGGAAGCCACCATGCCTAGTGCAGCCTTTCCTGACATAGGCATGCTCACAAGTTCCTCTGGCCAGGCAGTCTTAGTGAGTTTAGTTCCTCACGTGAGCAATTCAAAGTAGAAAAACATACCTAGAATGATCCTGGATCGTACAATGAAGGAAAATAATCACTGATACATTAAAGTCAAACAGCTAAGACAGAGGGGTGCATCAGATAGACATCTAAGTGCACTGGGGGCTGCCTGCTACCTTCATCTCTTTCTAACGGTTGTCATTCAATTGGACATAGTTCACTGAGTTCTTACTATGCTACAGTTCCTGAGGCTCGGTGTTATAGGACACAAATATCAGTAGTACATGGTTTCCATACAGAGAAGGTGTATAGTCTGACAGGAGGTGGGGGACATAAACGGCCAGAGATAATACAGGTAGACAGGGACAAATGATGAGTGGACAGGTTGTTTTTGAACTTTAGCATCCATTTGCTTCATCCCAGTGTTTCTTGGGAAAATCATCTCCATTACTGGCTGAATCCTCAACGCATCTGGTTCGGATGGAATTGATCTTGGTTTCAATTTCAGGGATGGGCCCTGACTGATCTGATTATTGAATCGCATCCTCCTGACTTCACCGACTGCATCATAGATGGGGTTAAGACTTAATTCTCACTAATGAGAACACAGTGCATGAACTTAGACTAGAGTCCAGATCTGAGAGGAAGAGGCCTGAAGTGTGCATGATGGAAAGTCAAAGATTGATAATCCCCCAGAGTAGACAACGGTAAGGAGCCAGCCTCAAGGCATGAAACCTGCACCAGGGAAGGCTCCCCTGAACCTGAAAAAACGCAGAAAGAGCAGTGACCACTCCCTCCAGTCAAAGAGCCTTTAAAGCTGCATGACTAGAGGGGTGGGGAGAAGTGGTCCCTGGAAACCAGGAACCTACATTTCCCCATTCTGCCTGCATGCTAGTGGGACCGGGAGACTAGCTCTTGCCACTGCAACGTGGGCACAAGTGATGTGCCTCCCATTCGGTCCAGGGTGATTAGGACATGGCTGTTTCTTCTCACCCTTTCACTCCCCAACTGCCGTCAGAAGATTCTGAGAACCTAAGAGATGGCAAAGGCATGAAACAGAGGGATCCCTGTACCGAAGGCTATCCTCTGGCAAGACCCACTTACATTACACTGTTATTGGAAGAAGAACCGAATTTCTCTATTGCATTAAGCCAAGTAAATATTATAATTTATCAGTCAAATCATTTAACTTAACCTAACTGATCCACTGGTGGAAGATGGCAATATAAGTCCTGGTACTATTCTAGGAATCTTGAACTACAGGCAGGAAGAATAATACAACTGATGAGACAGAGAATGTAGAGAAAAGAGAGAAAGAAAAAAAATCTCATTCAAGGTGAACTGATATATAAAATTCCAAAACGTGAGCAAAACAAACACTCAGTAAAACAGTCAACAGAAAGAACTTTAGGGTGAATTTCACTCCGTCCAAACTAAACACATCCATGAGTTAATTAATAGAAAATAGAGCAATCTGAAAATACTGTAAGATCTATAGTTGTGCAGTCATTTTGTATGAGAGGGAGTCTGAAAATCCTGACAGGGACCACAAGAGCCATCCTGGAAGGCATCAAAGCTTAGAGGCGAGGCAGGGCAGGGGGGTGATCCCATGTGCGATTGTGCCTGGAGCCAGCTCTAAGTTTGGACTGTGCAATTTTACTAACAGATGCTCTCCACTCAAGACAAACCATGGTAGATTTTCTGTTAATTAAAACAGAAGTGCTCCTAACTTCTTTTTGCCAGGGTCATCGTCACAGACATAGGATCTGTGCAGCCAGACAGGACCTCACGCTCAGAAAGGCCTAGCGCTTGGTCGAATGCTCTAATGCCTCCATCTTGAAATTCTTGGTAGATTTTGAACAAGACCCCTGCATTTCTCATTTCACACTGGGCCCCACAAGAAATGTGACGGTGTCTGATGAGTGTGATGAATAAAAGTATAAGTGCTATGAGAATTTAAAAGAGAGAAAGGTCATATTCGAAACATACATTGAAGATAGAAAAGAGGGGATGAAACTGTTTTCGTGAAAGAAAACAACTTTTTAAAGTATGAAAAATGGTGTTAAAAAAGTGAATAATTTCCTTATTGCGAGAACACCACCTACAATGTTTGTGTTAGTGTTAGGGGAGAAAGTGACACTAGAAGATCAGGTTGGTTCTAGACTGTGGGGTGTGGAATGGCCCATTGGGTTGAATTACCCAATAAATATTGGCTAATTATTTATTAATAATTATAAAATATAGTTTTATATTAATATATAATTATTAATAGCCAATTACATGTTAGCTATTAGCTAGTTTTTTAGCTAATATAATTTATATTTATACATATTGATTTAAATATACAATACTTATATTTAAGTATTTATATATTCAAGACTATCTTATTCATTGTTATTTTAGAAAAAGAATTTTTGCAGCAGAATGGTCTGTAATTGTTCCAGAAATAGGGGGATAGGGGAGACACTGAGGGTCAGAGCGTAGAATGAAAGAAATTTAGAGTAGTTAAAGCCTGTGAAGCTTTAGCTCAGATCTGGGCAAATGGTAAGAGAGCCACGAATACCAGCCAGGATTTTTTTTCTCTCTCTCTCACAATCAACAAGACATGAAAATTGAATATATTGGAAAGGATAGAGTGGAAAAATTAGAAGTAAATCTTAGGGATGTTGTTTGTTGTTTTCAGTTTTGTTTTTGTTTTTTTTAGGTTAATTGAATCATGTTCTACCCAGGCATCTAAGATAGAGAAAACACAAGTGTACAGTCATCCCATAAATACAGCAAATTCTTTGGCTAATAAGGGAAGACATTGTGTTCAGGAAATCTATTTTCATTAGAAGGGACACTGAACACTGGACGCTGAATTCCCTCATTTTATTTATGGCTTTTGCCTGGAATCCTCCTCATACTGGTTCTAGGCATGAACCTGCCCACTAAGCACTCCTTGGATTAAATTATTTTTAAAATCTCTTCTAGCCTCGAATTTAAAAATCTGGTATTTCTGGGGTAGAGAGCGGAGTCTCTCTTTGGAAATTAATTATGAAAGGAGACAGTACCCTGGGATACTTCGGTTTTTGGTTTTTTTTTTTTTTTTTTTTTCTGAAGGATTTTAAATTCCTGTAAATTAGGGTATACCAGAAGACATCCCTAACCTTCACTGAAAGAGTGACTCCAATCTGTTCATAATTGTCTCAATTTTGTTTCCATTCCAGAGTTGGTGCTTTTGAATCACCATGAATATAAGCATCACACAGTCAAATGTTATTTCTATTCTGGGCTTTTATTGGGAAGGAATTTTTTTTAAAAAATGAATTGCTGATTTTGGCTGCTTGGCACCAAGAGCAAGGCAAGTGAAGATAAACTTAATTTTATTATAATCATTATTAAATAAAGATTCGGGAAAACAGCAAGGGCATATTTGTGACAGAAATTATAAAATTTATGTAAATAGCCATGTAGATTTTATACATCCCTTAGGCTCCAATGAATATTCCAAATCACTACTGCCTCGTTAGAAACTTGATTTTTTTTTTCTTTATGTGAGGACTTATCAATCCTTGGGTTCCCATTAAATTGGGCCCAAATTGAAAAAGTGTTTTCAACATAAGAAGCTGGCTTTAAAAATTGAAACATTTTCTTACAAAGAGAGGACTTTTCCTTTCAAGAACTGGGCTTTTAAATTCAAAGATTATGGTTTTGTTCTTACTGTGGCACCTAACCAACTGACATTCTCCTACTGTCTCTGGTAGCTAAGGGATTTTGTTTCCTGCTCACCCAGCAGTGTGCCTGGGTTGCGCAGTGGAAGGAACACAAGGTGTGACGTCATGGAGCCTCAGTTCAAATCCTTTTGCTTTTCCTATCTGCCTGGGCTGTTAAGCAAATTGCATCACTTCTCTGAGCCTCAATAACCCTCTGTCGCATAGGGATTGTTAATATACAGAATGCATATCTCAAAAGGTGGTTGTCAATATCGAATGAGAAAATGCCTAAGAAAATGAATTGCAGACTAGAAACTGTTGTAGAATATTCAATAGTTAATTCATACCAAGCATTGGGTAAGGACCTGACGCATGACTCAAAGGCACAACCATACGAAACCAAGACTAAATTGCAATCTAGAGGGGGAAATAGGTAAATAGTATAACGTGATACCAAGAACTGAGTAAAGAAAAAATTCTTTAAAGAAAGCACAGAAGCAGGACATCAAAGGCCTAATAGGAAGTCAGGGAAGACAGAGAAGGTGATATTAGAGCTGAAATGCGAAGCTTCCTTCACCACCTCATTACCTCTTTAGAAATTAAATTCCAGGTAATCAGCAATGGGCGACTCCATTGCCTGGTTTTTCTAGCACAAAAGCCAACAAGCTTCATTAATTACCCAGACGGATTATCTACACCAGCCAAATCCACGTCCCCCCACCACCAACAGCTAAGAATTCAGCCGTCTCTTCCATGCAACAGGGGGAAGGTTTCTTAAGTGCAGGGAAATCGCCAGAATGCAATTTGAAGTCCAATTGAGTAGAAAAACATAATATTTTTCCTTTCTTTTGTAAAAGCAGGCTGATGTGTTCTTAATTCTCTTGCCATTTTGTATTAGAGCGCTGAGACTTAGCGTCCAGAAGTTATTTGACTTAAAGACATTTGTGGCTTCAGGTTACTTTCCACGTTCAGACTCCAAAGCTGTTGGCTGCTACATCCACACTATCCACTTGGTCGGGCCTTCAGGCAGAGAGATGACGCTGAAAGATAGCATGTTTATGTTAAGAAAGGGTGTAGAAAAATGGGGTGCAACAAGTTCATCTACGCAAATGCACCTATTGAGATATATTGTGCTTAAGAGAGTATTTTTATACAGATTACTCAGTGACTTGTTATATAGTGGGATTTATTTGCAATAATATAGAATCATCAGATCATTGCTATTTCTCCACTCCATCTGCTGTGTGAGTTAGTTTATAAAACACTCTAAGGGAAAAAGGAAAGGAAAAAAAATAAAACAACCTCCCTCCCCACCCAAGTTGCAAGGGTCGTTGGTTTATTTTACCTGTTACTAATATCAACTTTACGGTACATTTTTGTCTGCTTAAAAAAAAAGTGGCCTGCATGAATCTATCCAGTATATTATTTATAGTGTTGTGGCCAGTGCTCTTTATGATAAAAATGTAAAACCTTTCTGTAAAAATTCCTTATTTTAAATAAAATACCCTTTTCTTCCCCAATTTAGATCGGCTCTTATTTTGTTCCATAACCACGAAACCTTGAAAACGTCATCAATAGACTAGTCTTCAGCACGCATTTTAAAGTCATGCTTTAAATCCACTTTTTGAGATCGCAAAATGACTTTTTTCCCTGTCTGGCTAATTAACTGATACGACACTAATCCTTTGCACATCTGGTACTAAATGTTTGCTCACATGGGTTCCCCAGTGAGGAAGTGTGGCCAAACAGCGACGTTGAGTGTGCTTGATTTCACTTTAAAATCTTCACTCTGTGGGATTAAAATCTTGAGATAAAACATCTGGATTTCAAGGGTGTCCCCAGGGAATGAAAGTTATAGTTGTATAGAATACATATTGCACATAATATGGTCTTGTTATTTCTATATTAGCACAACCCCAGCCGGTGCCTGCCGTTAGCATGTCAGTCTCCTGACACATCATTAATAAACAGGTAATTTCATAACTGATTTCCAGCTAGTGTCATGTTGAAAACCACCTGGGTTTTAGTTTTCACTAACATTAAAGGGATAGGCTAGAGGGAGGTCGATATTATTAAACTGGGACTAATTTAATTGAATAATGAATTGAATCAGCAAAAACAAACGCATATGCAGAAGGATAAAAGAAGTTTTCCAGGCCAACGGATAGGTCTGGATCCACTAATAAAAATTTGACTATTCCTTCCCTTTCTCCTCACTAAAGGTACACATTAGGAGTTATTCTGAAACTGTGCCCACTGCCTCCAGGAAAGTTCCCCAAAACACAAAGGTGTAACCATTAAAGGAAAAAAAAAAAATCTCTACTTTTAAAATTGTGACATGTGAAATTAGGTCTATGACATGCCTAGGTATTCATTGAATTTTAAATGAATATTGCATGTTAAATGCCCCTAAGATTAAAAACACACTCACCAAGGTGAGCCATTGTCACAGTTGGCCTAGAGATCTAGGTTATGAGACAATAACTTCATTGTTAAATGTAATTGAAAACCATAACTACAATATAATCCAAATCTTGGCCTCTGCTGGGCTATTTTATTTTTTAAATCTTGATGTTATCTTACAGGCATCATTTCTACTACATTGGAAAGTAGCTAAGCAATGCTATGGTTCTGCCTTCACAATATCAGAAACATTGCCCAGTGGTTTCTATGGGGCCTCTCAGTCTTGTGATGTATTTCTGGAGGAATTTTTAACTTTTCTGCGTGACCCAAGTCTAATCACTTTATATGCTGGTCTTTGCCCTCCGTTCATGTGAAATTTCAATCACAACATGGGTCTGAATAAATATAGATTATTATTTTGGCATTTGCTATGTCTTGTCCTTTGTCTTTAGCAGACAGGAGTAACAAGTTATGTGCCACCAACTTCTCTTTGACCTCTGTTCCATTCTCAACTCCGTAATGGTCCCCTTTCCTTCTTCCCCTCAGGTTTTTAGGAGCACAGTTTACACAAAATCTGCTCTTAGTGGTTTAGGAAAAGTCCTGATTAGAGACTGGTAGATGTACAAAACTGATGCCAAAATTTCTTTAGTTTTGTGTTTTCATAACAAAAATTGTAAAAAATTATTCCGTTTACATAGAAACATTGACTACTGCTGGTTACTTAATACAACATAATACAAATAGTGAGAAATTTGAACATATGTCCATATATCATACATCATATCTATTATATATCTATTTTATAGTTGAAAAAATAGAACAACAATAAAGATAGTGTCTAAAATCAGTAATTACCAAAAGTCTGCTATGGAGGTTGTAATGGATCCAAGAACAGAACTTGAATGCTTTGAAAGAAAAAGCAATATTAGACTAAAACATAAAACTCCCTGAACTAGACTAGTATAGTTCTACATGCACATTGACACAGTAAACTTCTTAAAGATGCAGCATTTATTAAAGCTGATAGAGTGAAATGAATAAAGCAAACATTTCTTAAGAAGCTATATAAAAGTGCTTTTTTAAAAAAGCACTTTATGATCGAAATACTTGAATTTACAACAAACTTATGAAATGTGTTTGATTATTACAGACATGGAAACTGAGTCAATGAGAGTTTAAGAAATGTGCCATGGTTCCACAACTGTTAAATAGTTAGAGGAAGAATTCGAAGCCAAGCAGTGTGACTCCAGAGCCTAAACTCTTAACCCTAAGTTGCTATACTACCTCTCCAATGACTTATGATCGCTAATTGTTGGAATGTGACCAAGGGCAAAGGATAACCATGACGTGAATCTGCTGGAACTTGACGATGTAGGGAATTGTTTCCTCTACTTTGAAAGTCAATCCCATAGTGCAAAAAACAGGAGTGAGTTCTTTTTTTTTTTTTTTTTTTTTGAGACAGAGTCTCATTCTGTCGCCCAGGCTAGAGTACTGTGGCATCAGCCTAGTTCACACCAACCTCAAACTCCTGGGCTCAAGCGATCCTCCTGCCTCAGCCTCCCTAGCAGCTGGGACTACAGGCATGCACCACCACGCCTGGCTAATTTTTCTGTTTTTTGTAGAGATAGGGTCTCGCTCTTGCTTAGGCTCATCTTGAACTCCTGACCTCAAGCTATCCTCCTGCCTTGGCCTCCCAAAGTGCTAGAATTACAGATGTAAGCCATCATGCCTGGCCAAAAAACATTTTCTTAAGCATTCTAAATCTCGGTTTTTCAATCTATAAAATGGGTATAGGTGGAGTTGCCTTACAAATGTTTTGGTGTAAACACAAATACATCTATTTTTTAATTCATACTTTCCAATTATTCTAATTTTGGCATCTTTGTGTCACTACTATGTTACATCATTGCTCTCTACTGGGAGAGGAGGGCTGCTTCTACCATGACATTCTTCTATTTATACGATACGGTCCAAAAATTAATATCATATCTGCCAGCAGCTTCTTCCTTCTTACATGGAATTTCTGTATGCCAAAATGTGGCCACGCTCATACCTGTTAATTCTTTTTTCATTCATTGACAATCAGACAACATGTATCACATAGAAAAGTGTGCCAAAATCTTTGAGGTGAAATATGAACACTAAATGAAGAAAAACATGGATATTTTAACATTAATCAAAATTAATACATGTTTATGTATCCAAGAAGAAATCTGGCAATCAAGGATTAAAAAAGAAACCAAACAAAAAAAAAAATCCAAGGGCAGGCCTACGAAAAATCTAATTATCTCTGTTATTTAAGTTTTTACTTCCTCTACCAACTCATGCTTATAATCTATTCAAATTGCTTTCTTCTGCACCATTCTTCATAGTCTCATGAAGGATGTTTGTTCACACTCAAAATAATATAAGCCATTGAATGATAAACTCATGAAAGGAACCAACATTCTGGACATTCATCCAAATGTCTACCAAACTTTGTTAAGCCCTTCATTAGACTAACGGTTCTCAACCTGGGGTGATCGTACACCTGTATTAGAGTTTTCCAGAAAAACAGAACCAATAGAGTACGGGCAGATATATAGGGGGAGATTTATTGTGGGAATTGGCACACATGATTAGGACAACCAAGGAGTCCCACAATATGTCATGTGCAAGTTGGGGAACCAGGAAAGATGCTAGTGTAATTCATTCTGAGTCTGAAAAGCCTGAGAACCCCAGGAGTTGAAGTCCAAGGCTAAGGCCAGAGAACTGGGGATGGGTGGGGGAGCTACTGATGTCATTCCTGGGTCCAAAGTCCTGCCTTTTTGTTCTATTTAGGTGGGCCCTCAACGGATTGGATGATGCCTGCCCACACTGATGAGGGCAGAGCTTCTTAACCTGTTCCATCCATTCAAATACCAATCTCTTCTGGAAACACTCTCCTAGACACACCCAGAAAAAGGTTTTGCCAGCTATCTGGGCATTCCTTAGCCCAGTCAAGTTGACACATAAAATTAACCATCAAAGCATGCCAATCCAGGGGACACTGGGCAATGTCTGGACACATTTTTGGTTGTCACAACTGGGTGATGTTACTAATGTCTAGTGGGTAGAAGCCAGAGATGCTGATAAACATCCTACAATACACAGGGCAGCCCCCACCGCAAAGAATTATGTGGGCCAAAATGTCAGTTGTGCTGAGATAGAGAAACCTTGGTGTAGACTATTTGCTAGAGGCATTGATAACACTACCAGCTTAGGAGACCCTAACAACCAGAAAGTTTTCTATAGGGTGTGTATTTCATCTAAGCCCTACGTTGTTCCATTCCCAAAGCAAAATGTTACGCTCTTCAAAATCTCCAGGGAAGCTAGAAGCATAAAGCTTTGGGTGAAATGTAAATTTCTTAAAATATTTATCCATCCATAAGTGGCTACATTTTTGACATTATTATAGGGTTTCTCAGTGTTCCATTTTATTAAAAAATATTTATTTGGTTTCTAAGATTACTGCTTTTCTGACCACAGAAAATTCAATTACTGAAAACTGCAGCTATCAAATTGGTTGAAAATAAATATCCTTTTATCCAAAGCTGGCAAAGACTGGTTTGCTTTTAATATGTAGCCATTTAAAAAAAATAAAATAAAAATAAGAAAACATTTCCATCGCAGGCTGACAGACTGCAGAGTCAGAAGCCAGGCAGTATTTTGCATCATCAGGTTTTATTTCAAGGAGGATGGGAAAGTCGTGGGGACAGTTCAAGAAACAAAGTCATCAGAGGAGTAATTTGCCATTATTTTTCCTCTTTCCTTTTACAAGACAGGAAAAAAAAAAAATGAACCTTTTTGCCAGTGGAAATCACTTTCTCCTGCTTTCTCTCTGTCTCGGTTTGAAATGTTTAGTAATATACAGGAAATGTGGTAAGTGGGGCCTACAGACGTGGGCTCCCAATATCAAGGCTAATTATGTGCTAAGCGATCGGCATGGCAGCGGTACTGCCAGGGAATCGCAAAAGAGGTTGAACGAGCATGCCTGGGTGTTTCTCTCATTGGCCTCCCATTTGCGTTTTAATCTCCTACACAACACATTTTTCTCCTGTCTACAAAGAACATGTGTCCCCGTTTCCTCAGTGAAAACCAATAAACAAACAAAAACACATAACTAAGAAATCAGTAGAACCGCACTGTGAATAAAAGCACCCGGATTACCCACCCTGTGGGTTAAATACTGGATAACGATATTTCCATTTCCAAATTGCTGTCCTCTTACCACGGAACTTGCATCTAGGCTCTCTCTCACTTGAGGACAATCGACCTGCAAGCAATTCAAGCTGATTTTTATATTAGGCTAAGTGAAACTTCATCGGGAAGCCAATGCTGCTATAAAAACAGACCATGCTTATGTTAACAAACCGGGGCATCACTCATCCTGCAGAGGACAGTTTGCTGAGAATTATTGAGGTAGTGCATTAGAAGATGCTCTTGATAGATGGGAATCAAGAGATCTACTTTTGTTTACTTTCTGCTCTCAATCAGCTGGGTGAACTTCAGCAAGTCATTAAATCTCACTGAGACACAATTCCTTTATCTGTAAAATGAAGTGGCTGGGAGAAAGTGTCTAAGGCCATTTTCCACTTTATAATTCTTTGCCTCCTCGAGTAGGCTTTGCTTCTGTTCACCCAGTACAGGATGAACTCTGGGCTGAAGACACGCCGCCACTAGTAGGAAGCATTACTGCTTCAGATTTGAGATTCTGCCATTGCGCAACAGCTCTAGGTCAGTAAATATGAAATGTCCTATTTCAAATCAAAAGTTCAGTTTATTATATCTCAAACAAGAAGCAGTACAATTAATCAAAGTATGTACCTAAACTATCAAGAGTTTTGCCATCTTAACGGTAGCTTGTTTATTCCAGCAGCGAAGAAGCCTGGAGACCAAGTGGTGACGAAATTGCGAAAGGCGTTTTCCACAGCTTTTTGAGAATGGAATATTTTTCCTTGCAAGAAGTGATCCAAAGCCTGGAAGAAGTGGTGGTCAGTTGGCGCAAGGTTGGATAAATACGGTGGATGACAGAGAGTTTCCAAGTCCAGCTTCTGTAACTTAAGCACCGTTGTTTGCATGACCAGTGCTGTCTTGTAAGAGGATTGACCTCTCTCTATTGCTCAATCTCAGCTGCTTAATCCCAAGCATCATCATTTCGTCCAGTTGGTTGCAGTAGACATCCACTATAATCAATTGACCAGGTTTCATGAAGCTGTAGTGGATACTACCAGTGCTGGACCACCAGACACCATTAGCCTTTTTTGATGAATACTCGGTTTTGGACTGTGTTTCAGGACTTCATCTTTATCCAACCATTGTGCCGAATGCTTGTGATTGTCAAAAAGGATCTATTTTTTTATCACACATAACAATATGGTGTAGAAATTGTTAGCCTTATGTCATGACAGAAAAGAAAGGCAAGCTTCCAGGTGATTTTTCTTCTGATGCTCATTAAATTCATGCGGTACCCATCTATCTAGCTTCTTTACCTTGCCCATTTGTTTCAAATGGTCCAATCTTGTTAGAATAGTAATGTCAAACCTTGCTGCTAATTCACGCATAGATTGAGATGGATTCACTTCCGCTACAGTTTTCAGCTCATCATTATCCACCTCGGTCTCAGGTCACTCACATGGCTCATTTTCAAGATTAAAATCGCCAGAATGAAACTTCTCAAACCATCGATGTACTGTATGTTCATTAGCCACATCCTTCCCAAACACTTAGTTGATATTTCGAGCTGTCTGTGCTGCATTGGTTCCACGATGGAACTCATGTTTGAAAATAACACAAATTTTTGCTTATCCATGGTTTCACAAAAATTGCTCTGAAAAAATTTAAAAGATAATCACAAGCCACAATGTGCATTTGAAAGAATGAGGATGTACCTTCACAATGAAAAAAAAGGAGTGTCAAAGTGAAATGTCAGAGATATTAGAGATATCAACTGTCAAACTTAGTACTTAAGGAGATCGGACATTCCATACTTAGTAACCTAATATTTCCAATGGTGGTGATAATCTAAGAATCTTCTTTTTTTTTTTTTCTGCCATTTTATTTTCATAAGAAATACTCCCTTAAAATGAGATTATAAGAGATAATTGGTGATGCCAATTACAGTCTTAGAAACTGAGATTGTCATGTGAAATATGTGCTTAAATGGGATCATTATATGCATTGGCTGACAGGAAAAGATGCTCTCTCTCTCTCTCTCTTTCTCTCTCTCACACACACACCACTCTGAAATGACATGACTCTTCTTTTAGGAGAATGGGAGGGGATTGGCAATGAAGTTGTAACCACAGCCAAGTGCACGGCGTCCGTGACAAAGCGCACGATACCTACAGAATACTGAGCAACCGTTGTGCAGCGGTCAGAAACAGGACTGGGCAGGGAAAGGCTGACTTCATGAGGAGTTCCCTTCAAGAGGAAAAAGAAAGCATAACCGCTCCCTGTTTTCTCATCTCTCTTGGTTAGGAGAGAACCACAGGCTCCCAGTTTTTACTGCCTGGTTTTGTGGTCTTGTTGAGGGGCAATGTGACGACAGACAATAAGGGTTCTGGGCCTCCCATTTTGAAAATTCTTTACTAGTGTCCTTAATACTACTTACTGTATTATAGCTGTGGGTGCTAGATAAAAGGTACTACTTCTTGCAGCTAATCCCACCGGTTTGAACCTTTACCAGTTTGTAGGGGACCACACCAAGAAAGGCCATATTGGGATTTGGGGGGTTTTGTGGTTTTTTTTTTTGTAAGTCAAAAGGATGACCAGAGAATGTAGCACCTTTTGGAAACTGGCGAAGAGGTGGATGCTTTCACAGAACTTTTACATTTTAAAACCATGAGTTCAAAACGTATCTGCCGCAAGACAGAATAATTCCGCTGTCATTGGGCTGGCTATTAAAGCCCAGTGGCTTAGATGAGGGGCTGATATCATCCTGTCAAAGGGCAAAGGGTGTCAAAGGATGGAATTTAAAACATCTTTAAAGAGCACGGGGTCAGCAGATCTTTGTTAACAGCTTCTGTTTGCAGACCCGCCAGCGTGTACCCTGTGCTTCTGGTGGGGCAACCGTGGCTGCTGATTGACAGCACTGTGATGAGGGACCTGACAGCAGAGTCTCCCATCGAGGCGGGGTGAGAAGAGGTGGGGAAGGGTCTGGTGTTCTGTCTTGGAAGGCTTTTTAGCACTAAGTGAATAAATAGCTGCAACTCCCAGTTGATGATCATGATTGTGATGCGGCCACCGCAGAGTTTTAAAATTAGCATCCGATTTAGTGAACTATGTTATATAATTTGACATACATAGCAAAACTCTAAAGCAATTGGCAGATTAGGAAGGTAAAGGGAGAAGGTCAAGTGTTTTGTCGAAAGTAGAGGGCAGTAAATGGAAGAAAAGACCATAGACCTAGGTCTTCAGCCACTAGAAAGCCAAGTTATTAAAATAATTGTCAGAAATGACAGGTGGACGGGACTCATTTATGAATGGATGAAACATGCAATTCAATCAGACCAGGTTACCTGATTGCACTATTGAGACAAACGCCAGATATTGAGGAAAGGGTATGTAAAACTCATCTCGTGATTCTTTGTTTGCATCTTGGATGTGCACCGGCAAATCGAAATAGAAACTTCAGGCTCAAGAGGAGAAAACATGTAGGTGGTGGATTGGGAAGGATGATGTGAACCAAAATCACCTGAAAAAAAGAACCGAATTCTTCTCTGTGCTTTGGCTAAGTGAATATTGCCTTTGTGTTAATAATGTAAGGGGAATGTCTTTCCGTTTTTAAGAATGACTAGGCTAGTTTCATGGAATTAATTCCACTTAAAATCTAGCTCAGTTTAATAAATTTATTGGTCATCTACTATGTGCCAAGCATAAAGTATGAAGGGAATTGGAATTCAAAGATAAATGAGAATTGTCCTCAGATGTCTCCTCTTATACCAAATGCCAATTTTAGTGTTCTAATTACTGCAATTTTTCTGCTGTCTCCTTTCACAAAGACACCAATAATTCAATAGGAAAAGCAAGCAAATCACACTGGAGACATTTAACTTTTTGGGGGGAAATAAAAGATTTAGGGTTATACAGGTAAACGATGAAACCCTATTTTCATTTATTTTTATTATCGTTAAAATATTTTTGCATCTCGGTTGAAAAAGTTTAAACAGTGTAGAGGAAACTAGGGAAATACATATGGACAAAGTCAGCTGCTGGATACCTGTGGGAAGAAGCAGGGCGTTTCGAAGACAGACAAATATATTGTCTGAACATACACGGCAGGGAAAAGGGTTGAAAACTCTCACAATAATCTACTGCTGATATGATTTCCGAGTTCATCTGGTGGCTGGTTAACGAAATCCAACCATCGCACATTTGAGACGTAATTATGTGGAAGTAGAAAGAAAGTTTGTAATTTATACCGGTGCCTACCCTGTGTCAGCTTCCAGGAGACCTGACCCTTTGCCCAACTTCTCTTTGACCAAGCCAGCTCCGCTCACTCCTCAGTCAGATTGGAAGCTACAGGTTCCACTGGAAACATGGTTTATGGATAATGTATCTATAATGGACTCTCCACTCAAAACCAATATGGCAGTAGCATAGCCATCAGCAATCAGTCCATAAAATCCGCGGTTGCCTTCCTTTTTTTCTGAAAGGGGGCAGGAAGCTAATGGATTTGAAATTGCAGAAGTGGACCACAGACCTTTTTAATAAATGAAAATAAAATCGAGTCTCAGGTTTATGTTGATCTACAGAACTGTGAGTCTCAGCGTCCTCCCACTGTTTCCCTCAGGGTTGATTTCTAGCCTAAATCACCCAACATTTATAGCTGATAAGTGTCTACTGAAGGGTAATAAAATACAGTGTGTGTAGTTGTAGAGAATGTAACTTATCACTTTCATCAAAAGCTCCCTGAAAATGTGTTTATCTAAAAGGCTTGTATGTTTGTGTATATTTCAAATATCTCTGCCGTTCAATTGAGCTCCTTGGGCATTTAAAAGCTATTCCTTGAAAAGGCTTTTTTTGGAAACTGTTTAGCTATGGGTTAATGGTTACATTTCCTTCGATTGGAGATATCCTCCAGGTTACAGAATTCGTACAAATATATACAAATGAGACATTTACTGTTGCCCAATTTTATTTTCTCACTAAATCAAGGAAAAGATTTAAAGCTCAATTCATAAAGGAGGAAAAAAAATCTTTATGTGGGTGTTAGGTGATTTTTAACTCTGGCACAACAGATGCTGGGAATTTTCCAAGCTTGCAGCTGCCTCGTGAAAAAAAAAAGTTTGAGATGTTGAGAAAGAGGTTAGGACGCTCTGGTAATAGCTATGGAATATGACGAATGTCACTTTTAAAAGCTGGCTGTGCTGCAGATGGTTTATAGCTGGGATATGGATGCTCTTATCTGAAAATGCCTCTGGATCATTCAAGAAACAGACGAAAGGCTAGTTTATAGTCTTTTAAAAATGGAAATACCAAACCACCAAAATATAACAAAATGTTAAAAATAATAATCTGTAATAAAATTCATGCATTCAAATATCTTGCCAAGTTCACAGCTAGAAGTCAAGAAACCGAGATTGAAGTTCGTATCTTCAGGCTCGGGGGCATGTGATCTTGACTGCCATGCTCTGTTTAAAACAAAATTCCAAACTGGGCCACTCTAATATGGGAGCTGGACCAGAAAGGTGCAGAGAGTTATATTTCCAGATAAATTAGAGGTCAACACATACCAGCACTGAATTTGGCACCCAGATCCTAAGTTTCTATCAAGTACTTTTCTTCTTTGAACAGAAAGGACTATACCCAAATAGAATTGTCAATTTAATTTATGTAATAGGTATTAATAAATGTAGGGAAGTCAGTTCATGTGGCTTGTAATTCAATCCAGGACCCCTAATGTCAGTGGGCAAAGGAAAGCCCTTAGATAAAGCAAATACAGTAGAGACAATGATCAATTTATTTGGGGAATTTAGAGTTTGGAGACTATAAAAGTGGTAATTATAGCAAATCTCTTTAACGGTAATCCATTAGAATCAAATATAACCTAAAGACTTCTACCTGTATCTCACTAAAACCAGTCCTATGAGAGATTTACACCCTTTTATAGTCCTTTTTACTGTCCTTACATGTATGTGTGTGTGTGTTTCCCAAGCTTCCATTTGATGCATTGATTTCAATATACATACAAATTTCAATATACACATGAATTTTAATAGCTGACAAATTACTTCCATATATGAAATCAAAGCATCAAATGGAACCTTGGAAGTAGCTAAAGAATTAGAATCGTTTTGAGCAAATAGTTAAGTTAAAATTCTTTAATTTTCAAGTGGGAATTTGGAAGCTATGAGGAAACAATCAAATAGAACATCATTCAGAATCTTAGGATCTATTTTTAAATTAACCGAAACAAGCTAGCTTTGACCTAGAAAACATTTTCTGGAAATTTGAAATAACTTCTATCCAAATCCACATGTCAGACTCTTGCTTTCTGTTTGGAAGAATTCCCTATTTCTCTGAATTTCAAGACATAAGAACTTATAAAATGACCATTAAAAACATCAAAATGTTCAGAGAATGCATCGTTTTCAAAAGCCCAATTAGCAAACAGCAACATAAAGAACTTGCATGGCAGAATGATGCTAGTACCTTTCAATAGTTTAGACAATTCTAAGAAAATTCTACGTATTCCTTATTTGATGTTTTGAGGTCTCTTTTTTCCTCTTCCTCCTGTGGAAACTCCTTTCTTTGCTCCTTCACTATCCTCCATTTTCTGTCATCTTCTTTCTCAACTTTGGTGTCCTAAAACTTTTATCTATGCCCAGAGCTTTTCAAAGAACAGGGCCCCATTTCGATTCTACAGATGGTATTAGAGATGCTATTTTTACAGAGTCAAGCCAAGCCAAATGGAAATCATTTCAATAGCTGAAAAATTACCAAAATAGTCCATATTATAAATTGTGTCTCTAGTACTAAATGAAGATTCTTCCAAAAGAGGAAATAAAAGATAGGTTCTATTTTAGCCTGGTAGGACATATCCAAATATTTTTTAAAGTTTAGAATCAATCTGTTAAATAAATTAAAAGTCTGAAAACCTCTGCAGATTTTGGGCACACATATCAATCAGGATGGAGTAGACAGGAAGCTTCAGTCATTTTTTGTGTACTGGATAAAACACCTATCCTAGGGGAAGAGAAATGGAAAAAAGAAAACATATTTCTTTAATTTAGGGATCCCCCACCCTGCAGAGTATGAAAGGTTTCAAATCTGACTTCTCTGACAGGTAGAGGGTAGAACAGCTAAAATCAGTTCAAAAGAAGGTCTGTCAAAGAGTCTTGTCACAGGTAAAGCCAAGTGCTCAGCTATTAGCGACAAAAGCAGCCAACTCTAGTGATTTCTCTGCCACATGTGCTGTGAAGGGAATGGTACAGCGTTCATTTACTTAACACAGGATTCCATGTGCACACACACGCACTTCAGAGAGGATTGTTTTTCATACGTGTTTTAGTTGCGTTTTTCAAAATGCTGACCTCCTTGAAACCAATAGCTAATGGAACTTCCAACTCTGGTGACTTTGTTGATTTATAGTGCCTTGGAGGGCCAGATGTATGGCTTTCCCCAAGAAAATGATAATATCTGTGCTAATCACTTCCTGAATAAGTTGACTTTCTGGTCAATCTCTAACACTACTTTTGAGTCTCTCCCTTGGCTCTCGAGAGATCTATTTCATGATTTTCATCTTCTGTTTCTCCTTGTCAGGTCACGTCAGCTTGCTGTATACATTTTTGTTCCACCAGGTGTTCTAGAGACCTCTTGAGTGAAGAAATAAAATATGCATGTGTATAATAAATGGATTTTATCTGCAAAGTAAATTAATGTTATCTTCCTCTATTTCTGTCTTAAACTCAGTCAAAATAGATGAATTTATTTGAAACAATTTTTACTCAACCCCAAATTGTTTTGATCAAAAATAAAATTATCAATCACCTAATTTAATGCTTTCTAATTTGTTTTAAAGCTAGGAATTTCTTTTCCCAAATGGAGTCTTTTATATATTGGTATTTTTCAGAAGGCAAATAAAGATATTCAAGTTGAAAGTAGAAGGGGGCAGTGGTTACAGAATATTGCCCAGCCGACCTCTCCTTTGCCCTTCTCTGGGTGACTCTAAGTCACTGCCGCCTTAGAGCTCAGATTATAAACCACTAGACTGGAAGTTTATCCATCTGATGAAAATCTCCAACCACGAAAGTTCAGAAGCAATAAAATTGCTCTGATCCACGAGAGCCAGATGGGTGTTCAAGTCTTTCTATATACTTAAATATGAAATCAATATTAACCGAATAAATTTTATTAAGGCATGTATTAACCACCTACTATGTGCAAGCTACATATAAGATACACTGTGTTGTACTCTAAGTCCTGTAAGCATAGTTTTTGCTTTGCTTTTTAAGATATTAATGGGGGAATGAATTTTTATTCATGAAATCTGGACTTCAACCTTCGTCACTCTGTGGCTTTAGGCAAATTGCTTGTACTCTTTCAACCTCGTTTTCCTCATCTATGGAAGGCAAAAATCCTATCCACTTTTCTCTATTATTTTTAGGGATGAATGAGACAATAAATGAGGAAGAACGAGCACAATGCCTGCCACTTGGTAGACACTCAAAGAATGTCAGCTGAATGAATGAAACATATATAAAATTGTTATTGCCATCCCAAAGTTGACCATCTACTGATAGAAACTCATACCAGTATAGAAACTTAGACCAATGTAAATTAATGTAGTCAGGGCCTTTGTAGTGGAAATCAGTTGATGCCTAGGTTGAGAGTTGGTGGGGCTTACAAGTTATTTCTTCTACCACCTTAAGATCAAGTTGTATGTTACCTTGAAAGTAATCAGACCAAATTCTCCCAGACATCGCAACTTTTGAGGGTTAGCAAGTAGCTGAATCACAGTAGTTGTAGAAAGCAATCGTGAAGCTCACAAAATCTGGTTGCTAACGTCTCTAGAGCTTCTGGGACTCCACTGGACCTCTCATTCCTGTGTCTTCTAGGGACCATACTTAGACCAGTGGTTTTTCTGTTTTCCTGTGTCCTCATGCCTAGGTATACTTACAGTAAATCTCCATTACTGGAGGTAACTTGAGTGAGTATGTTGTTACAAATAAAATAGCCTAATTAAATCAAGAAGTGCTTAGAAATTCTCTTTTAGAGATTGGGGCAATGGTGGTTGACTTATCTGGTTTGCTTTCAAGTAGAACTTGGAGTCTTTCCTCCCATAAAACATGAAAATACACAGCACTCCTAACATCCTACAGCCCAGCTAGGAAGTGGCATAGCTGAGCTCCATGGACACACTGGAGAACTCAGCACCAACATTCACAGCATTGTTTCTCTGGAGAACTCATCTCAGTTTCCCAAAACCAAGCTTAGAAGCTCACATTTGGGATTTAAGAAATAAGATTTATGGATGTTTACCATGACTTTTGTTTTCAACATATTTTTCAGAAATGTGTAAATATATGCATGTCAGTGGGTGTAGGTGTTAACGGTATACAAACCTTGCACATTATTTATTGTTTTTATTCATAGCTCTATTTTGTTTAGCCCCTGAGAACAGTAAATATCATGGTGTTGACGTTTGCATTGTTAATGTTAATCACAATAGACCGGTGGTGGCGGCAGAAAGATATGGTCCTGGGCCTTAAACAGCTGACAAGCTAAGTCAATTCATAGAATTAATGTAAGTCCCTGCCATGTTGTGGACTCCTGATGGAAAATTTTCAAGTAAAATGTGGACTTTTTGTTATTTGCATATTTGTTATATTTGTATTATAAATGTACTTTTGTTGTTGTTGCTCTTCTTGTTTTTCTTCCATCCTGTTTTCATGTTTCAATGAGCTGTTGAGTTACTTCTAGATCCCATTATGCAAAATTCAATCCAAAAAATATTTACTGAATACTAATAATGGACAGAGCATTATGACATATCGTGTAACTAAGGCAAAAACATGAGTACAGCCCAGTAAGTTAAGAACACAAGATCTGGAGCCAGGCTCTGTAGGTCTAATCCAAGCACTACCACTTGCCAGTTGTGTGGCTATGCAAAAGTCATTCAACCTCTGTAAGGCACAGTTTCCAATGGCCTGAAAATAAAGACAATGACAGACAATTCCCCTCGGAGTTGTTGCAGGTCACATTCCCTAAACTTGCCTCATCATGAGCAACGATGATACACATCTTGATAATGAAAGTCTGTGTCCTACTCCAGGCATTCCAAATTAGTATTTCCAAGAGCAAGGCCTAGCAAGCTGATTCTTATGATTAGACAAGGTTGGAACAGATGGAGATCCTGCATGTAAAAGTGTTCATCAACATCCTGGTCAGTCACAAAGTGATCTGCAGAAATTATTAACAATTAGTAGTTTTAGATTTCTTTGCTGAAGGAGCACAGCAATTCAGTATTAATATATATTGGCTATGAATCAAGGTGATTATAGGTAGCCACAGCAGAGGCATGCCAAGATAGAACTGAAAGTTTAAACCTGAAAACAATGATTTACCTTTCGGATAAAAAGAAAATAATTAAGAAAGAGGAAATTGAAGATGGGCTTGCAAATGAAGATGAAATGTCTCTATGAGGATTTGCAGAAGCAGGAATATCCCAGATACAGAAATGACTTGTTTAAGGTAGAGGATGCAACATAGCAAAGAACATATATGGGCAGAGACAAAGAGTTCAGCTTGGTAGGAGCATAAGAAATATTGATATACAATATTAGGGAGACACCCAGTTTTGGTCTCAGGCTTTGCAAGACCAAACTGCCAAATGCCTACTTCAGTATCTTTTGATGCTCATGAACACATGCCTGATCAGTGATCATGGGATGATACAGATTAACATTCTATTCAATCAGTGCACCAATGTCAGCGATGTGAACAAGTCATGCAACTCAGAATTATTGGTAATATTTTAAAATTTTCTTTCAAATAGGGCAGAGTTTGTCAACCTTGATAAAAGTTTTTCAACTTGAATTCTTTGTGGTAGGGGCAGCCCTGTGCATTGTAAGATGTTTTTCAGCATCTCTGACCTCGACCCATGTCAGTACCATCCCCATTTGTGACATCTAAAAATGTCTCCAGACATTGCTAAATGGCCTCTGGGGAAAAAATCATTCCCAGTGGAAAACCACTGAAATATAAAATTCATGCTAGTGTAACTCGAAGTGGAAACCTCCCTAAATGTTTTGCAGATTAAAATTTAATTAGGTAAAGTAAAATGTATACTTAGTATTATGAGTAAAGTGATATATTAACTAATGATTAAGATAGTTATAAATGTAATACACAAAAGCAGTTAAGAATTTTCAGCTAATTAAAGAAATAATATATAAATAATAAATCGGTATTTAATACAAATATTAAGAAAGAACATAACTAGAAAATGTAATGGAAAAACATTATTTTATACTGTTATCAAATGTTTATATAAATTAAGAAATAATATAAGATAAAATAATAGTAATTCTATCATATCGTAATTCTAAGCTATTTAGAATTGCTTGATATGCTAGCATTACTAACATCAGATAAAATGCCCTCCAAAATGCAATGAATTTATAGTGAATTCACTAAATTTAGGCCATAATCTTTTAAAGAACAAAAAAATTATATTTGAAATTTCTTGAAATTTTGTGAGAACTAAAAGATGATAGCAATTTTACCACTAAAAGTTTAATGCAAGGAAAAACTAAACTTAAAAATTAAATACAAAAAATGGGAGAAAAAGAAAAAAAAACCCAAAACAAAAAGCCAACTTCAGCAATATCAATAATAAATCACTTTTATCTAGATACAGATGAAAATAATCTAGAAGCTGATAATTCTGAGAAATAATTGTTCCTACAATAGATATAGTTAAGAATGTGAAAAAAAGGAAGAAAGTATTAGAGAAAAAGATGAACCCAGACTCGTTACTTCAACTGTTCAATCAAACTTCTAAATCACAGATTTCTAATAATAATTTAAAAAGACAATTAAGGATAGCTTTGAAGCTTTAGAGGTTAAATTTTTAAATGAAAAAAGTGTTGAAATGGTTGCTTATAGATCAGCAGCTAATTTCAGTACTTGAAGAGAAAGGAGTTTTGATATTGACAACAGAGACTAGTATTATCAAGAAAGTTATAAGCATTTTAAATCTATCACTTGGAAGTAAAAATATATTTATACCTGCAAGCATGTAGATTAAAAAAAACTAGGAGCTAATAATTCTGAAAAATAATTGGTCCTACAGTATAATCTAGCACACATGCATTTGAAAACTATAATTTTTAATGATAAAATATGATTTTAATGGAAATTTTTGATGGAAAGTTATATCTGTCTTCATTTCCCAAAAGTCATTTCCATAGCAGTGATGGTTGACTTCAGCTTCTAGTTTGGTTTCGGCCAAATATTAGTTGTAGTGCTAGGCCATGGGCACTAATCCAAAATGAATATTTGGTGCATCTCTATGTATATACTGAAGTGTGAGGAAGGCTGAAAATCCAGTTTAGAAGCTGTAATTCAGACAGCCTCAAATGCCTGGAAGATGAGACAATGTTTAATTTAATTAGCAAAAGAAAATAATTGAAGATACTTGCTTAATTCCACCATAAGCTAGAAGTTTTGCAATTTAAGTAAATATTTAGCATGTATTGTAGAAATAAAACCAGTTGTAGATATTAATTATTCTGTCATTTCCCCTGTGTTAAGGAAACTTCCTCAATTTTAACATTCAAATAACTGTTGTTGTTTTTGATATCACTGAGATAATAAAAGCTTACATTTATTTTACAGTTACTATTATGCCAATACCCCTAAAAGGTATAATTTCATTTAATCCTTGAAACAGCTTTACAATGAATGAAATTATTGTCATTTTATAATGGAAGAAATAGGCAAATATAAAGTTGCTCATAGGTAGTAGTGAAGCAAGAATTTGAATCCGGAGTCTACATTCTTCCTTCTCACGATAAAATTGTTCATAGGATGACTTAGAAACCTGAATAAGATCTTTCTATAGTCATAGACCATTAAACTGTTGGCACAAATGCTTTTTTTCCCCTGTGTGTTATCACCATCATCCTGGCTCCTAAATGGAGGTTTTAAAGGGCAGGGATGATTAGATGGAGCACAGAGGACTTTTAGGGCAATGAAACTGCTCACTGTGGTGAAACTATAATGGTGGATACACGTCATTATAAATTTTAAAAACCCACAGAACGCACAACACCAATAATGAACCCTACTGTGAACTACGCGTTTGAGTGATAATGATGTGCCAATGTAGGTTCTTCATTTGTCACAGATGTGCTGCTCTGGTGGGGGATGTTGATGACGGGGAAGTCTATGCAAGTGTGGGGACAACGGGGGGAGGTGGGAAATCTCTGTGCCTTCTGCTTAATTTTGCTATGAACCTAAAACCTATACAATAAAGCCTATTTTTTTTTTTAAAGAATGCACTCACAATATTAGATATTTCCTTTAGCTGCTTCTTCATTGCAATTAACTAATTCCTAACATACGAGAAAAGGCCTAAACAGAGAACACCATTTCCATTGCAGATTTAGTCCTTTGGTCTTGATCTGAGAGCAACCATAATTGACCTTGAAAGCAACTGTTACTCTTCCAACAATTAATGTTGATGTTATTTTTATGTCCGTCGTGTACATGAGAGATTTATGTTTACTTCTTTTTTTTTTTATCTTTTTCATTTCAGAATATTATGGGGGTACAAATGTTTTGGTTACATGGATTGCTTTTGTACCTCTTGGGTCAGTTACAAGTGTGCCCATCACCCAGACAGTGCACATTGTACCTATTAGGTTTGATTTCACCCATCCCCTCCTCCCCCCTCCCACCTGCTTGATTTCCTTTGAGTTTTACAACTATCTGTGCACATGAATACTGACTGGTTAGTTCCAATTTAATAGTGAGTACACGTGGTGTTTGTTTTTCCATTCTTGTGATACTTTGCTTAGGAGAATGGTCTCCAGTTCCATCGAGATTGTTACACAAGGTATTAATTCATTTTTTATGGCTGAGTAGTACTCTATGGTATACACATACCACATTTTATTAATCTACTCATGAATTGAGGGGCACCTGGGTTGTTTCCACATCTTTGAGATTGTGAG